>PVHP010028906.1:0-22770 GCA_004024765.1 Zapus hudsonius | reverse complement strand
GAGAGAGAGAGAGAGAGAGAGAGAGAGAGAGAGAGAGAGAGATGTGCAAGGTCCCCTAGGACTTTCCCAGCAGAGATTCTAAGTGCTGTGTGACTGCAAAGCCCTGCCAGAAGTCCTCAGGGCTGGAGGGAGGAAGTGGATGAGAGAGACCAGAGATGAGAAGGGCCTGGAGCAGCCATTGGGGAGGCAGTGGCGGGGGAAGAAGAAAGGGAAATCCGCACTAAAAACAACAGAAACACAGGTGCAAAGGGCCTGGTGGGAAATCAGACAGTCAGCAAACAAAGCTGGAGGCTGGAAATCACTGCCTCCCCAGCCCCAGCTCGTGGCCAAGGAGATTGTTCTGTAAATAAATTAGCGGGTGTCTTCGACGGCTTGGAAATTAATACTGACACCATGAAAGCAGCAAATAAGTCCCTTTTATCCGGAGGAGAAGCACTCTTCTCTACAAAGGGTTCTTTTTGCCAGTCCTTGTTTTATTTGCTTTGTTTGCTCAGAGCAAGTAAATTAGAGCCACTTACAGCAGCAGCTCAGGTTCAGGGGAGGGGAAGAAGAAAGAGAGAGAGAAAAATAGTTTCATTTCATGTACCAGTGGTTTAGAACTTCATTTAGAGCTAATCACACGCCCCAATCTTCCTCGGAGCCATTGCTGACAGCCGCAGAGCTTCAACTGCCACTGGGAAGGCACAGGCACCCTGGGTTTTGCTGGAAATGCACCCAGAGGCTGGGAGAGGGTCTTGAGATTTCTGCCAATGACCCAGGAAGTGCAGTGACTACAAAGAACAATTAAGCTCTGGTCAAGTCAGCCAAGAACTCCCTTCCAAGGCCGTCTAGGGGACCTTGGGCATCGCCTCACTGTAGGCACTGCTTAAGGGTTTCATCTCTCCCTTTAGAATAAATCTGGAGTAGCTCCATATTGATTAACTGAAATGTACACCCTCACGAGTGCAATCCAGCCAGGCAGAAGCAAGGCCCTGGAACTGTAATCAGAATCTCTGGTGAGACATCAGAAAATCTGTCTTTCCACCCCAATTCTCCGCTAGGTAGTAGCCTTCTCCACAAACAAAACAGTGGCCACCTTAAAGGATGAGATCCTTTAGGAAAATGAGCACCTGGCCAATCTCCACCACCTAAAGTCCCATTAGAACATCACGCTAATAATTTCTGTACATCCACCGTAAGCACAGAATTGATGAAAGTGAAATGGACTTTGAAGCCTCATAAATTCTTAAATCACATTTTGGACTATTGAAGGCACAATTATTTGATCTAATTTTACAGGAAATTATATGTTATCTCTTTATGCCTTGGAAAAGCAATAATCCATATGTAATAGTTATGGTCACTCTATAATGGCCAGAATTCTTGATTAGTGAACATAACTCCATCACCACTAGACAGCAGGGCCTTTCTTGCATATTAATTCTTTAGCTGCTGCCCAGGACTCCTTGGTTACAGTCTTAATCTCCCCATGGAGGCAATAACACAAAACAGGTCAAAAGCAAACTTAATTTGGTACACTCAGCAAAGAGGGATCGACCTCAGAGTAGCCCTGAAAGCTGTTCATTATGAAGTAAAATAAAGGTGTTACCACTGACTGCAAAGACCCTCAAAGTGAAGGAAGGAGAAACACCCGAGCAGTAGCTGGAGCTGGGAAGGTCACACGGGAAGCAGAGGGAAGGAAGTGGAGCCTTATCAATGGTGCTCCATGGATTAGCAGAGAGCCAGAGCAGTGACAGGCTGACCCATGTCCCAGGAGTGTCCCAGTGCCCACTGGAGCCCTCTCCCCCCGAGTCAAGGTGAGGACACTAGGGTTTGTGTGCCCTAGGCCTGAAGGGTTAGAGGGCTGTTTGTGTTTCATGGAAATGACATCGATGTGCTAAATGGTTTTGTATTATGGAGTTTTCAACTAATTAGAGTTTAGAGAATTCATATTGCATGAAATGATTGCTACAGACTTTGATGATTTTCTTTTTCTTTTTATCTATCTATTTTTTTTGAGGTAATCTGACTCTAGCCCAGGCAGACCTGGATCTCAGTCTGTCATTCTGTAGTCCCAGGCTGGCCTCGAGATCTTGTGATCACTGGAGATCTTGTGATCATACTAAGTCTGCCTCCTGAGTGTTGAGATTCAAGGTGTGTACCAACGCACCTAGCTTCTTATGCTTTTGTTTTAGTCCACAATTGCCTTTTTATAAGTTTTAGTTTTTTTAACATTTAGGGAAGTTGCCAGAGGAGTTTGAATTAACATGCATGTCATTCTCCAAATTATGAAATAAACCAATCACATAAAAATTTTTAAAAGGCTGTAAAAATCATGTTATATTTAGAAGGTATATATTCATACATCTGTATGTCTTACAGTTACCTTTCAAATTTGAATTTTACACAAAATATGCATGCTATCAAGCTAGCTTAACAAACCATAGTAGCTTGAACTCCAAAGAAACTTTAGAAAAGAATCCTTGCTGTTTTATAAAAACCTGGATTCCAGGGCTGGAGTTATGGTTCACTGTTTAAGGTGCTTGCCTGTAAAGCAGAAGAACCTGAGTTTGACTCCCCAGTACCCACATAAAGCCAGACAACTAAATGGAAATCTAACAACTTCTTTGAACAATCAATCTATCAAAGAATAGGCCAAGAAAAGAATGAAGCCATTATTTGAAATGAAGAAAAATTTAGATACAGTCTACCCAAACCTATGGGATATAGTAAAAACATCACCAAGAAGGAAATTTATAGTAACCACTGCCCATATCTAAAAAAATCAAAATGTTTCTGATAAATCATCTGTCACTGGATCTCAAAAAACTAGAAAAACAAGAGCAATCTAAATTCAAAATTAGTAAAAGCACACATACATATAATTTTATATATTCGATATAAGAGAAGAAATAAATGTAGTGGAGACAAATAATACAAAAGCTCGATGAGACAAAGTACTGGTTCTTCAAAAAGGTAAGTGATTCTACGGCCATATTAACCCGGACGTGCCACATGCCAATCTCATCAAAAAGATAAGCGAAACAGGAAAACCCTTCACTAGGTTAAGAAGATTCAAATAAATGAAAGATGATAAGGAAACATTGCAACTGATGCCATAAAAGTTCAAAACTAATCATTAGAGATTATTGTGAACAACCATATGTCAACAAATTTTCTCTTTGAGAAGAAATTGACAAATTGCTAGACACATGCACTTTACTAAGATTGAATCATGAAGAAATAGGAAATTTGACCAAGGCTTTAAGAAATAATAAGACTGAATCATTTTGAAAAATACTCACAGAAAACAAAAACCCAAGACCAGAAGACTTTACTAATCAATTCTACTAATCATTTAAAAAACTAATACCAATTCTGGTCAAGTTATTTCCAAAAATGGGAAAGAAGTTCTTTTGTTCTAAGAGGCCAGTTTAACCCGGACTTCAAAAATCAGCTGAGTTATCCAACAACAAAACTGTAAGCTAATATCCTGGAGGAGCATCTATGTAAAATCCTCTACCAAATACTAGTGCTCTGCAGTGAATAGCTTCATAGAAAGATCATTGACCATAATCAAGGGGATTCATTCCAGGATTACAGCAATAGTTCAGTACATGCAAATTAATAAATGGGTATACAATGTCAGTAGGATGAAGACCAAAAAAACACAGCCATCTAAGTTGATGCAGAAAGGCATAGATATAATTCAATATCCCACCATGATAGAAACACTGAGAAAATTAGGCATACAAGGAATATACCTCAACATAATAACAAAGAAAGCCCACTTAGGATAAGTCAGAAGCTATGGAATGTGGAGAAGCAGAATGTGCTCTCTCCAAGATCTGCAACAAGAAAGTCTACTGTCATCACTATTATTTAGCATAATATTGGAAATCTTAGCCCTCTCCCCATAAAAGGCAGAGAAAGAAATAAAAGTCATCTAAACAAAGAAATAAAAATTCTATTTGACACCTGCAGATGACATGTGACTATATATAGAACACCCCAAAAAGTATGTAAAAACTCTAATAAGTCAATTTAGTAAAGTGGCAGGATATAAAACCAGCAAACAAAAATCAATAGCAGAACTATGAGCTAATAGAAAATTATATCAAATAGAAATCAAACCTATTTTTAAGAGCAAAAAAAAAAAAGAAGGAAAAAAGAGTGGAAGGTTGGGGAGATGGTTTAGCAGTTAAAGGTGTCAACTTGAAAAACCTGAAGGCCTAGGTTCAAGTCCCCAGCATCCATATCAAGTCTCTCTCTCTCTCTCTCTCTCTCTCTCTCTCTCTCTCTCTCTCTCTTTCTCTCTCTCACACACACATACACACACACACAAAATAAAACCACACATGTGTCTGGAGTCTGTTTGCAGTGGCAACAGGCTCTAGTGTGCCCTCTCTCTCTCCTCTCTCTGTAAATAATAAATAAATAAAATTATTTTTAAAAAGAGTGGAAAGAATGAAAGAAACCTAGAAATAAATTTAGCCAATGAAGAAAAATATATCTACAGTAAAAATTATGAAACATTGATAAAAGACATTGGAGAGGAAGCAAAAAAAGTGGAAAGACATCTCTTGTTTGTAGATTGAAAGAATCACTATCATTAAAATGTCTCTACTACCCAAAGCAACTCACAGATTCAATGAAATCCCTATCATAATGCTCTCATAGCTGCTTTTAAATAACTAGAAAAAAGAAGTCTAACTTTTATATGAAACAACCAAAACTCTAAATAGCCAAAGCCATTCTGAATAAAAGGAACGAAGCAGGTGGGATGGAGAGCTACTCAGTCAGTAAGGTACTTGTCCCATAAGGATGAGGATCTGAGCTCCCTTCCAGAGTGAACACCAAAACAGGGTGGTATGGTGGTACATGTCTGAAATTCCAGAACTGGGAAGGTAGAGATTTTGAGGGTCTCTGGGGCTCAGTGATCAGCCAATCCAGCCATATATAGTGAGCTCTAGACCAATAAGGGGCCCTGTCTTAAAACAAAACAAAAAGGCACATGACGTTCCCGAGGAACAGCACCCAAAGTTGTCCTTTTGTCCTGTTACCTCCACACATATACACATATTCTTGTGCCCCCCCCACATAATAGAGCAAGAAATATTATGGTATCTGCCTTTAAAATTCACTACAAAGCTACAATAGTTAAAGCAGCATCATATGTATATAAAACACATAGCAAAATCAGACGTATAGATTAATGGAACAGAATAGAGATTCTAGAAGTTAACCCACACATCTCCAGACAGCTGAATTTTGATGAGGGGGCTAAGAGTGTGTATTGGTTAAAAGACAGTATTTTCAATAAATAGAATTGGGAAAACTCAACATTAGCTAGCAGCAGAGTGAAGCAAGACCTTTAACACCAACCAGTTAAAAAAGTTCAACTCAA
This sequence comes from Zapus hudsonius, assembly GCA_004024765.1. Lineage (NCBI taxonomy): Eukaryota > Metazoa > Chordata > Mammalia > Rodentia > Dipodidae > Zapus > Zapus hudsonius. The sequence continues at coordinate 17,384 of PVHP010028906.1, read as the reverse complement.
ATGGATTATACACTGAATGAAAGACGTGTGCAGCTATGAAAATATGGGAAGGGAACATTGAGGAAATGTTTTAGGACTTTGGCCTGGGCACGGATATTTTGGACAAAATGCTCAAAGCACAGGAAATGAAAATGAGGGTATATAAATGGATTTACATCAAACATAAAGCTTCTTTACAGCACAGCAAACCATCTACATTGTTCAAAGATAACCTACAAAATGGGAGCAAATACCTGCAATGTGTGATCTGCCAAGGGGTTACTATCCTGAATATATGAAGAACTCTAAAACTTTATAGCAAAAAAGAAGCACTAGATCTAAACAGACAGTATTCACAAGATGTATCCAGATGGCCAAAGTGCTTGCAATTAGGTGGAGAAAGGGAACATGAGCATTTTTGGTAAGATCTAATTTAGTTCAGTTATGGAGGTCCCTTAAGAAATTCAAAGTGCAATACAAAGGAATCCAGCAATCCCACTACTGGGTGCACATCCGAAGCACATGGCGTCAGTACCATAGAGACACACTTACTGCAGCACTATTCACAATAGTCAAGAAATGGAACCAGCCTACGTGTCCATTCACTAATGAGTGGAGAAGTCAAATGTGGTAAATATACACCACAGAGTATCAGTCCATTGAAAATAAGAATGAATCCTGTCATTTGCAATCACATGAAGTAAACAAGATCACTAAGTTACGTGAGATAAGTCAGGCACAGAAACATAAATATCACATGATCTCACTCAGGTGGGACCTCAAACAGTTGATCTCAGAGAAATTGAAAGTCAAATGGTGATTGCTGGAGGGGAGGAGGTAGCTCTCAGGAGCTAAAACACCTGCCACAAGCATGAAGGTCTGAGAGGGCCCAAGGCCAGGTGAGTTCAATTTTTCAGCACTCACATAAGCTGTGGCTATGCATGCCTGGAACCCAGGTCCTGTGGGGAGCAGAGATCTGGGAAAGGCTGTAACTCGCAAAAGTGGCAGCTCTGGGCTCAGAAAAGAGACTCCATCTCTGGGAAATGCAGAGATGAGTGATGGGGGGCACCTGAGGTCCTCTGGCCTCTGTATGCATGTACAAAGGATGTGTGCATATTCACACATGCATACATACACACCTACACACATACGTGCAAACATGCAAACTAATGATGGTTATCACAGGCTTAGGGTTGTAGCAACAAGGAACAGTTGACCAACTGGTAATCAGTTATCTAGGTGAGAATCTCTGGGGTACTGTTATGGACTCTGTTAAGACAGATATTAATTATGTAGCAGATATTTTGAAAAGCTGGAAAAACTGAATTTTGGAAGTATTCACCAAAAAGAAATGATATATATATTTGAGGAAATAAATCTTATGTGATGTAATTAACATACAACAAATGCATGTATTGAACATTGCATGGCATTCCCAGTTACATATACATTTGCATTTTTGTGTGTCGGTTAAAAATGTTGGCGGGGAGAGAGACAGAGAGGGAAAGAGAGGAGAATGGAGGAACGGAGGAGGAAGGAGATGGTACATATACACATACACAGAAAGAAGAAGGGCACACATGGACAAAACTTCCAATGCACAGACTTGTTAGTGGACAGATAACACTTCATTCACACATGAGGTAAGAACTGATATTGTTGCTGCAACTGGCTGTGACCATAGAAGAGACAGGCTATGGATTTTAAGGATTCTAGGATGCACTAATTTAGATCTAATAGTATAGGCAATGAGATTGAAAGAGTCCACAACTTCTTATCCACCAAGTATTCCATCATCCTGTTATACTCCTACATGAATTTCAGGGGGATTTATCAGATCCAAGCCAAGGCGTATTTCTGTAAGAAGCTGTGATGCTGACTGGGAATGGGGAAGGGTGTCAATGGGGAATTGGGGATAACAACTCATGGTTGGCCCACTAAACAATGTAACTCATTATGGACAATAAAGAAAAAAATTGAAAAAAATAAACTGGAGGACTCAAGTTTCTTTCCACTGATGTTGTGAAGACTCTAATACATCTAACGACTAAAGATGAGGAATGTATGCGCCACACCAACATACACATATGTAACATTTACATGGTTTTTGTGTGTAGTTGCCAGAGCAAAATTGACAACATATAGCATATCATTGCAAAGAAACAATTAGGCAGTTTGAACAGAAAAGTAGCTTCAACAAGTCTAGTGAGTTGCAGCCACAGTTTCTTTGACTTTAAATGATTGGAAGGAAATGTCATAAAAAAATACATCAGTGACACCATTAGTAAAGCACCCTGTGGATCCACTTCCTTTGGTGGTCACATAACCAAGATACCTTGCCTTTGACTAGAAGGTAGCCCATGGAAAAAAAAATCAGACAAATAACTTGGGAAGACAGTCTAGGGATTTGCTTGATGCATATGTATATATGTACAATAGAATTTATGAAACTGAGGGTGTTTGATGTATTGGGGGGTTATACGACAGAAAGTGTCAATGTGTAAAAATATACTTGGCAATATTGGAGATTATGAGTGACAGAAAGGTCAATGGTATAAGGTTCCGGCTCATGTAAAGAACTGCACGGACAGAATAATTTGAAAATATTCTAGTAAGAGACAAATTTCTGAGAGTGACTGCATTCTACATCAAGACATATTCAGTATAAAATAGTTGGGAATCTTTATTTTTCAGTCCTCAACATAATATGACCAGAAATATGTATTTTCCATCTGGGACAAATTTGCTTGTTCTCTAAGTGAGAAAAGAGAAAAACCTTTGAGTGTGAAAGACAAGGAGTTAGGTATGTCTAGAGACAAGATAGATTAAAACCATCCCACTGAAACACAGAAATATAACTTCTCTCCAGAGAATACCAAAGACTGACAAAATAAACAAAGAAAGAACATGTTTCTTAACTTGGAAAATGTGACAGTCAATGGCATATGGCAAAACAAAATGCAAAGAAATAATATTACAAGTTTTCCAATGTTAGTAGCTATGGAGGAAAGGGAAGGTACATGTCTTCATGAAGGGAAAGTCCTTAAAGAAGTCCCTCTCTAAAGACCCTTTCTAGAGGAGCTCTTTTCCTTCTCACCAGAGGCAGGACTCTGTTTTGGGGACAGAGAAATAAGATGGTACATTACAATGCAATTTTTTTAGAGAATATACTTTGGCTGAACACATCTTCCTTATTGAAAAGAACCTTCAATAGAACCAGGATCCCCTCTCTGCACCCACTTGCACACAGGGCACAGACCTGCACACTGGCCACATTTCTCTTTTCTAGGCATGGTGGTTGGTTTAGGAATGCCTGTGGGGCCACTGAGAGGCCAATGTGAACCATTTCTGGGGCATTTTCCAGAGTTAGTGGGCAGATGGCTAAAAATGGGAAGAGCCTGGAGGCTGGAGCAGCCGAGGCCATACAATGGGGTGCTGGTTGGTAGAAAGTCATGGGAAAAACAAAACAAAACAAATGAACAACAACAAAAACACAGACTAAAAGCTACCAAGAAGAATACCTGCCAGCATGGCCATGGTGATCTTTTCTTTTCTTTTTTTTTATTTTTAAAATTTTTTAATTTTTTAAAATTTTTTATTGTCCATAATGAGTTACATTATTTAGTGGGCAAACAATGAGTTGTTACCCCCAATTCTCCGATGCTCCCCCTCCCCTTTCCCCAACCAGCTGTATATCCTCCTCCGTGGGTCATCTGGATCAGTCCTTGTGGCAGGGGACCATGGATAGCCTAGTATTCAGCCAGGTTCTCCTGGCCCTAGTATGTTGTTACTGAGGGGTGCCATGCCTCTGGATAGTCTCCTCCACCACCGCTATCACAATCTTTCCACCCCCTCTTCCGCACAGTTCCCTGAGTCGTGGTGGATGAGTATTAAGGGTGCTTTATTGTTGTGAGCTTAGGGGTCTTTGTGTCAAAAATCATTGGTTTCTGTCTCACTGGCTTATCCTGTGTTGATTGAATGTCTGTGGCTGTGGGTCCCCATGGCGATCTTTTCATCTATGTAAATTAATAAACTACTTTTGTGCTTATCCAGTATGATGTTCTTTTTTTTAAATTGATATCTTTATTGTCCAAAAATAGATACATTGTATTAGCAAAGATTATGTTGGTATCCCCATTTCCCCCCTCCCTGTCCCAATCCACTGGGGATCCTCCTCGGTGGGCACACTGGATCAATCTTTGGGGTAGGGCTCTGATGTTCCTTTCGTATTTCCACTTCTTACCTCCTCCTCTTTCTCTTCCTGTATGTCCCTTTTCTTTCTACTGTAACTACACAGTGGCCACCATAACTCCATAGAAGCCTAACCCACATCAGTGGTTATAAGGATTGATCAGGACAGAGACCATAGTTTATAATCAGTACATAAAGCCATTGAGATACGCAGGCTGTGAGATGGCTCAGTGCTCGATGTATAAGCCTGAGAACCTGAGTTTGGATCCCCAGACAAAGTAGTTCTTGCCTGTAATCCCAGCACTGGGGAGGTGGAGACAGGGGATCCCTGGGACTCACTGGCTAGTTTGTATCAAAGACTAATGTGTAGCAATTGAGGAAGGTCCCTGACATTGACCTCTTGGTCCCACACATACCTGTATACATGTGTATTCACACCTACACACTTGTACCCACATATATACAACACACAAAAAGATGTTTAAAGACTCAAAAAAAAATTACCTTGAGGACTGTGCTCAAGCACACATACTCCTGGTTTTGCTGCAAACTTAATGGCCAACATGTGCATTATGATATATGGAAGTTAGCTGTGTGTCTATTTTGGTCTACATACTTCAAAATATATACATATGTAGGTCATGTATCTGACCTAATATGATAAAATATCTAAAAATGGAAAATCCTAAATTATTCAATCAGTTTATCCATCTAAATTGTAAGCTCAGGGAAGGGCAGGATGAAATGATGCCTCATTTACCTGTGGGTTTCCAGTATCTAACACAGTGTCCAGCACTTAAGAAGCATTTCACATGCGAAGGAAATGAGCAGTGGGACCTGTATTTGCCTTGGCATTATCAAATTCCTTCATTCTTGCATTCAAAGTGAGGCCATAATGTACTTCTCCTTGAGCAGGGAAACTGAAGAGTTAACATCCTAAACAGATAAGGACAAGAGGGACTGAGGAATTGGTAAGCAACTTGGAATGCTGATAAGCAAAAGTTTGTTTCTAGTTTGTTAAAAGAAAATATTAAATATTTAGAGAGACCTACTTTGAATTTTAGGGTTTGATAAGATCTCTTCTTAAAACCTCTCTTCTGTAGCCCTTAAAAAAGCAAATGCTTTCTGAAGTACACCAGCCCTAGAAAATAATATTTAACAGATGAAGACATGTGGTCATTAAAACTTACACTATTATTCCAGACACCAGAGTAAATCTTAGCCAAATTAAGAAACTAGAGTTAAATAAATCTTAGAAATAATCATGACAGATTTAGGCTGTTCTCCCAAAATGGTATTAAAAAGTCAATAAAAATACACTGGAGAATAATTTTGAAGCATTCAAAAAGACAAAGGGTTAAAATCCTGAACATGTATCAAGCTTATAAAATGTAATTCCTTAAATGTAAATAGCAGATATACTATGAAAATAATGTGTAGGAATGAAAAACACAAACTACATCAAGATATCATTTAAATGAGCAAGTCACATAAATATAATCATATATAATAAATATAAAAAATATAAATATAAATAATATAAATAATCTCCAATATTGCCAACTATACATCTGATAGGGGATTAATAGCTAGGGTATACAAAGAACTCGAGAAATAAATAATAACAAGCCCCAGAGCAATCAAATTAATAAATGGATGAGGAAATGAATGGAGGATTCAGTGTTCATAGACTCATCAGATCTAGAAATGATTATTTGAATGCAGCCCTAAATGTGACAGCTATGTGCCCAGCCATTTTTATGGGTTCCTTGTGAAGAAGGCTCACCAGCTCTCTCTGTCCTCATCAATAGAACCTCGGATGTAGGTTGGGCTTCTTTATTGTTAGAGGAATGGACTTAAGAAAAGGGGGAAAAATAAAGAAAAGGAGGGAAAGTGATTTTCTCAAAAGTAGAAATATAAGTGCCCAATAAATATATTTCAAAAAGTCAATATCCTTAGACACCAGAGAAACACTGACATTATGAGAGCATATGCCAGTATGGCCAAGGAGGTGGAGGAAGCTGGAGGCCCTGCCAGAGAGGAAGCACCCTGGCACAGCACCTGTAGGGATCAGTGTGGAATGTGTACTGGGCCGTGGTATGGTGGAAGAATTTGACTTGCTTTTTGATTTTACAGGTGCTCAGAGTTAAGAGTTTGTCTCAACTCTCAGAAGACATTTTGAACTTTGGGCTTTTGAATAGTGTTAGAACTGTTAAGATTCTGAATTTAACAGATTAAGATTCTGAAACTGAACTTAATTCTGTTAAGATTCTGAACTTAATTCTTTTAAGATTCTGAACTGTAAAGATTCTGAACCATTCCCAGACATATGATTTGCTAATAATTTCTCCTTCTCTGTGAGTTTTTTTTTTTTTGGTTGTTGTTAGTTGTGTTTTAGTACACTGTGTTAGGGGCCACTGCTTAACCTAAAGCAAAGGAGATTTATGCCTATGCTTTCTTCTAAGCATTCTATAGTTTCAGCTCTTATCTTTAGGCTATGAGTTATAATGTAATGTTTGAATATTGAGTGATATGTGGTGATTTGAATGTAAAATGTCCCCTGTAGGGTGTTTGTGATTAAGCTTCATACTTAATCCCAAACTGGTGCAGCCTTTGGTAAGTGAAGCCTTGCTGGAGGAGGTAGGTTTTTGGGCACTGGGTTTGGGGTGTTATAACCCAGCCTCACTTGCCCTACTCAGTTGACTCTCTACTTCCTCCATGCTGATGTAATGATGCGATACCCAACTGTCTGAACTTGCCATGCTTTTCCTACCATGATGAAATGTCCCCTTTAAACTGGAAACTGGAAATAAACCCTTCTCTTCCAGAAGCTGCTTCTGGATGGAGTTTTGTTCCAGCAACAAGAAGGTAAATGCTACAGTATCAGTTCACATTTGTTGGGACCCAGCCTGGCTGAATATCTGTGAGCTAAGTTTTAGATTATAATATGCAGCCGGATGAGGTGACTTACACCTTTTGGTCCGAGCCCTGAGCATGGTAACTCATGCCTTTTGATCCTAGCACACCTGTGTCCACCGGAGGCAGAGGTGATAGAAGTAATGCTAATAAGCTTTGTTCCTGCTTGCTGAGCTTCCATAGACTTGTTCCTTCTTGCTAAACTTCCTTGTGAAAGAGATAAGGCTATACAATGTAGCCTTGGATTGTATATAAGGTTAATGCTGGAATAAGTTTTGAGATTTGCCCGGACATTTCTCCCAGCCTGTGTGTGTGTGTGTGTGTGTGTGTGTGTGTGTGTGTGTGTGTGTGTGTGTGTGGCTGCTCGCATTCACCTTTCTCTGATGGAGCCCATCTCCGGCTGGCCAGAGAGACTTAGGCTCGCTTGCAGGGGGCCAGGGGTCCGCTCATAACCCAACACACATTCATTCTTTTTATGTGAATGGATATGTCTCAGAAACATTTGTCCTCATGCAACTGTCTTTGTAAAAATCAATTAACAATTACTGTACGTATTGGCTGTCATAGTCTAAATTCTATTACATTACTATTATATATATATATCTCAGGACTGCCAAGTCTCAGTACTGCTTATTTGTAGTAAGTTTTTAAATACAGGCAATTGGTAAATATTACAGCTGGACATGACTGAGCCATCCAATTTTGTTCTTTTTTCCCCCCCCCAAGGTATTTGAGTATTCTCTGCCTGATGCATTTCCACATAAATTTTAGGATCATATTATCAATTTTTTTGCCAAGTTTATTACTTGAGGTTTTCATAGAGATTGGAATGATATTGTAGAATGTCATCATCTTGAAAACAGCAACTTTTCCAAAACAGGAACACAATGTATCTTTATTTATTTAGATCTTTAATTTCTTTCATTAGTGTTTTATAGTTTTTAATATATAAGTTCTATTCCACTTATATTAAAATTTGCCCAATTAGTTTTTGATGATACTATAAGTAAAATTGTTTTGTTAATTTTATTTCTATACTGTTGGTCGCTGGTACATAGAAATAAAATTGAGTTTTGCATGTTCCTCTTGGGATCTTGTTTACTTTCAGTGCATAGAAGATAGGACGTGTGACTGGACTTTAATTATTTGCTTTCTGTAAGTTTTTTTTCCTTGCTTCCTCCATTCCTTAATTACTGACCTATTTTGTTACAAAGGTATTTATTTCCTATTCCTTTTGTCTCTTGTACTGTATTTGAAGTTAACTTATAACAATTTTTAATTAATGAAACTTAATTTAGATCACATTTAAAAACTTTGTTTTAACATAGCTTTTTATATCCTTTCCTTTGTGATGTTACACTGTATACTCAAAAACACACAGTTGGAATTATTGCTTCATGAATTTATATGTAAATCATATAGAAGATAAAAGGATATATAAATAAAGCTGCATTTAATTTCTCATTTTGGTTATCTGTGTTACGAATGGCATCTGTTTCTTTGTGTGGGTAAAGGTCACTAACTCATGCTTCATTTCAGTCTGAAGGATTGTCCCTGTACTTCTGTGAGTGATGAATTCTCCTAGATTCTACATTAGAATGTCCTCATTTCATCTCCATTTCTGAAGCATGGTTTTGCAGGAGATACAATTCTTACGCCATAGGTTTTTTTTTTCTTTCTCTTTTAGACCCCTGGAAAATGTGCCACTGACTTCTCTCCTTCATAGGTTTGGACAGGAAATCTGGTGTTAATCCTATTGAAGATTCTTTATGCTGAGTTGCTTTTCTTCTACCATTGTAAAGTGTTTTTTTCCTTTTTAATAAAAAAAAAAACATTTTTTTTCACGTGGCTTTTCCATGCATTCTTAGCTTTGGTTAATGCTTCTCCAAGATTTTCATTGTTTCCATATTTCTAAAGTTTAATCATGATGTTTCATAGGTATTGATGTGGATCTCTTAGAATTTACCCCATTGGAGTTTCCTGAGGTTTTTGTAAGTATAGATTGATGTTTTTCATCCAGTTTGGAAAGAGTTTGGCCTTTATTTCAAAAATTCTTTCTACCACTTTTAATCTTTGCTCTTTTTAAAATATTTTATTTATTCATTTTCAAGCAGAGAAGAGAGAGAGAGAAGAGAGAGAGAGAGAGAGAAAACAGGACTTCCAGCTGTTGCAAAGGAACTCTAGACACATGCACCAGTGTGCATCTGGTTTTATATGGGTACTGGGGAATCAAACCTGGGTTGTTAGGCTTTGCAGGCAAGTGCCTTAGCCACTGAGCCATTTCTCTAGCCCCTTCCACCAAACTTTCTTTTTAAGCTTTGTAGTTAGCCTATTATTAACCCAACTATTGCTCATTTCTTTAAGCATCCATTATGCTAATCAATTTGTCTTCAACAAATATCCCCAGTTAAGGGGCTCTTCACACAAACACACAGCGTAGACAGATAGCCTCTCAGATAGGGTCTTTTAAGAACAGTAAGACAAGCCAACAAAGATATTTCTGTGGGAATAAGGCTTTAAGGGTCTCCAATTCCATTCTGTCTCTTTGAATGACTACCAGGCCTCTACTTTTCTCTGTTGTGGGATGTTAGTGTTGATGTCTACCACAGCCTGGAGAGGCCAGTAGGCAACTTAAAGTACCAGACTGCTTACTGTGCCTTGGGAGATGCCGTCATCCTGGAAGAGATGTTTTATGGGTTACTACACCTGGTTAGTTGATCTCTAATCTTCTAAACGTTTACTCTGAAGAGTTTTGCCAGTTTCTCTATTGCTTCATGGAGAAGGTGAGTTTTAGAAGTCTTTTAAAAACAATCCCCCACATAAATCATGTTTTATATTTTTATTTAGATTTTGCACAATTTCATCCATCATATAATGGATTTTGATCGTATCCATCTCCATTACCCTCTCTATTCTGCTTCTCCCCCCCCCACGAAATCCTTTCTTCTTCCCCACAAATCCTCGTCCAACTTTCCTACTTTGTTTCGTGACCCACTGAGTTGAATTAAGGTTGCTTTCCTGACAAGATGCTATTAGATCACCCAGGCTAATCTTGAATTTCTGGGGTCAAGTGATCCCCCTGCCTCTGCCTCTGGGTGTTGGGACTGTAAGCATGTGTCGCCATGCCCTGCTCGTTTTTGAAAATCTTAAGGTCATCATTTTGACTGGTGACATAATATGGTGTTTTAAATTAATCTTATTCACAATCTCATGAAGCAGATATAATAGCTTTTTTTCTTTTTTTAACAAACCAACAAATACAAAGTGGTCAGCTCTGAGGTAAAGTTAATAAGGGGAAAGAAATGATGGGTGCAAACTCTCACTTATTGAACGTGCCAGAATGAACTCAGCACTCCTCTCACTATCCAGGGAATGTGGGAGTCAACAAATGGCCTTCACCTTGGCCAGCTTCTCCTGGAGCTGGTACTTCAGGCATAGAGACCTGTGTTAACACTTCCCTCAGGCAAGCTTAGAAACCTGGAATTGGCATCCACAAACCACATGGGCTGAGGGCTTGGGACTTCATCACCTTCCAGGAAGTAGGTGCTCCTCTAGGTCCTGGGGAGCTTCTTTCAGAAGCGGGGGCCCCAGCTGCAAGGTGGACTCCGTGAGTGAACTTCTTTTAGCTTGACGTTACTGGGACGTCAGTCAAGTGCACGGGGCGTGTACCATCCGTCCTCTTCCAGCTCCACAATGAGAAGAAAACCACAGCCAGGATTGTGCTGGTTGAAGAGCGATGTCCAGCTCCACAGGATTGCTTTGTTACTTCTGTCCCTAGTCTGTGAAATAAAGAGGTCTGTACTTCAAGTGAGCGATGGGAACCAGAACCAAAGGGCAGCCCAAATTCAGTCATCGGAAAATAGTAACTCATTCTGTGACTTGGAGGTCTGGAGGTTTATGTTGGCACCACCGGCAGGGATGGTGATGTGTGAAGAATCTGGTCTCTCCTCTCAAATAGCAACAAACACCCGTCATTTCCCACTGATTGGTTTTAACCTAACAAGCACTTGGTTGGGCTCAAAAGAATATTTCATTTTATGCTTTTTAGATTATGTTGATGATTTGCTTATGAGCCATAAGTTGGTCAATGAGAAACAGTATATGTGAGAGAAGCCATCACTCATTCACTACCACACTGCCACCACCCAGGATTTGTACTCATATGTGCACACACAGACACACACACACACACACACACACACACACACACACACACACACACCTGCACACATAGAGAAACCAGTATAGTGAAAAAAAACCTGGCTCGTCACTTATGGAAGGAAGCTGTCAATCATGTGAGCAGATTCCTCTGGAAGCATATGGCAATGTGGACCAAGCTCTGGTATTAGTGCCTTCAATCATGAGCAGATTTCTAAAGGGGACATTGTGGTGACATGGACCAAGCCCTGGCACTGATTTCTAGAGGGGACATTGTGGTGACATGGACCAAGCCCTGGCACAGATTTCTACAGGGGACATTGTGGTGATGTGGACCAAGCCTTGGCACTGACTATGATGTGATGGCATTGGTTGCTGGGTATATGAGGGATCGTTATTTTTCAGAGTAGTTCTTTTCTAAAAAGTAGAGCTCTCTTCATTTCTTAACAGCACATACACATAATATTCCGAAATAAGAAAACAAGCAGTGTGCATGTCACTTTAAGAACCTGTGAGTAAAATAAAGTTATAACTAGGAAATTACTTTTCTCCCTCCTGCATTGCCCAAACACAGGCATATGATCACTTACAAGGATCATTGCATTAACTTTCTTGAGTGCCATGTCTACTGGACATATATTAGTCAATATAACCAGTTAAGAAGCAGACCAGGCCATGAGTACTGCGCTCCATGATAGATGGGATCCTTTAAGAACCCGCAGCGCAGTCTCCAGAAGAGAAATCATGAAACGTGACTTCATATTCTAGGATTGATGAGCATAGGGCACAGGCTGCCATGTGTGGTTCATCCCGGCAGAGGGGGAGGGAGGAAGTTGGTGGGGGAGGGGGTCAGAAACCGCCTCCCATAGGCGCTGAAGAAACCAACTCTTAGATGGAACATGGAAGGGTCAGCATATTAAGCAGAAAGGGCAGGTTTCTCAAAGACATGCAGAGACCAGGAAGATGAGGGAACTGTGATACCTAACGTGATTCACAATTAGAAGAGAAAATGCACCTGTAGAGGTTCGAATGGCTGGTTCCCAGAGGCTCTTCTTGTCTCTCTGGGAAATGGGCCTCTTCCAAGAAGCTTCTGTATGAAGAAGCTAGTGGCAAGGCCAGGCTGTGTGTTGATGGAAGATTCTGGCTCCATCAAGGGAATGGATTTTGGGCAGAAGTAGCAAAAGGAGGGAGGCTATGGTACTTGTGAGGGTGACGGCTAAGAAGGCCAGTGCCTAGGAAGCAGTGTTTGGCACAGACAGAAAGGGAGAAAATGAAGAGGAGAGAAGTGTTAGGATTGGGTGGTTGATCAAATGGAGGCATGGAGAGGTGATAAAAGAATTGAAACCTGTGCCCCTGTGAACTGTGAGGATCTTAGGGGACAAAAAGCCCACCCAACGTTGCCACATGGAAAGGTGCTTCCATGATTGAAATGCAGCTTACAAGTATCTGAGAATGGACTAAGGATAATGGCTGGAACCATGTGAATGAGAGATCTCTAAGTAGAGATAAATACAAAAATAGAGCACGTGGTGTGTTGGAATCATACACCTCTAGGATATGAAGTAAAAGACTGACCTGCTTTCGCAGGAAACACCAGGAACACACATGCACATAGAGTCATTGACCTCTGGGGTCATAGAACTTGCCCAAGCCTCTGTGAATATCAAGAGCAGCACCCTATGGCAGGGGGTACTGAAGTGAATGAAGCTCCTGCCTCTTAAATCAAGCAGACATTGTGGTAGTTTGAATAGATGTCCCCCAATAGAATCAAAGGGTTATTATAATTGTGAATTGTCTCCAGCCTTTTGCCTGGAGGAGGTGTCACTTTGGCCTGGCCTCCTGGGGTCTGGCCCTGAGGTATTTCTAAATTGGATGCAAAATTCTAGGAATACTTATACAAAAGAGCAGCCAGAACACAAGTCTGGCATTCCTGCTGTTTTGTGAGTTACAGTGTGAGTTGCTTGCTTGCTTTTGGAGGTCCCGGGTCTCTGTCTCTCTGCTTGGATGTAGATTTTTTCCTTCATTTTTGAAACTTCCCCTGGATCTGTCATTTCAATAAATACTTTCTTCCCCAAACTGTGCCTGGTTTGGAGATTCATCCCAGTGGCGTGTGGCTGATGACGACAGACATCTTCTCCTCTAGATGACCCTGAAACCTCTGCCTGACCTAGGAATAGGGCATGAGAAATAAGGATGGCTTTGCAAGCACTAGAAAGTTCCACATGTTGGATCTGAAAGTACCTGAGGAGAATCAAAACCACTTGACCCAGAAAAGCACCTTTCTCTTCCTCTCCTCAGTCTAGTTTTCCTACGTCTGCCTCATATTCCCACCCCTCCCATCCCTGGACTCACAGATGCAGTGATGGGCTCATCCTCTAAATGCAGGAGTAATCAAGCACTTTTGAGTTCATGTCCAACATGCCTGTTTGAACAGACTAAATTCCCCAAGGATTTGTCATGATTAATATTTCTATTAGGTCTATCATGTGTTTATGAATTGAGGTCTCGCAGTGAATAAAGGGGTGCTGAGTCAAAGAAGAGGTGGTGGGTGCACTTGAGAGAGCAAAGGAAGTCAACGATCTGGCTCTGATCACTGGCTGGGCTCTTTTCAGCTACTTTAATCCAAAGATGCAGTGAAAACATGTGCACAGAAAAGTAAATGTGAAACACACTATTTCGATACTCTTACTCAAATTTTGTTTACATAGCAAATATACATAGTATTAACACAAAAACTTGTGTTGTGACTTCAATATGAAGAAAAGAAGTGGTTTCTTTTTGGTAGATTTTCTCTGGGGGCTCTTGGGGGGGTGGGTCTTAGGGCAATGAAGATGACAACTTTAGCCCTAGTTCTCAAATAGCATATATTCTTACTAGAGAAAAAAAAAAGCTCAGAGAAATCAGATTAAAATAAATTCTGTGAAATGAAGTAGGATGATAAAACATGATGTTATGGTTTGATCCAGGTGTCCCCCACAAACAAGTAAATGTGTTCTGATTGATCCATCCTCAGCTGATGGCAGTTTGGGTTTTACAACCTTGCTGGAGCTGTGTTACTGGGGACAGGCTTATGGGGTTATAAGCCAGCTTCCTCTTGCCAGAGTTTGGCACACCTTCCTGCCGCTGTTTGCAGTGCTGTGGCGGAGGTGATGTCCACCCCTCTGCTCATGCCATCGTTTTCCCTGCCAGGATGGAGTCTCCCCTCGAGTCCATAAGCCAAATAAACCCATTCCTCCACAAGCCACTTTTGCTTGGGTTCTTTCTGCGCAGCAATAGAGTAAGTTGACTACAACACATGATATATATTATAAGCCAAGTTGTGTCCCTGAAAATTGACATGCTGAAGCCCTAGCTTTGAGAGGGTTAGTAGCTGGAGATGACACCTACCTGTGGAAGGAAGGTTGAGATAAGGTCACTGGAGGGGTAAGCGTTTATGATGGGATTAATGCCCTTAAAGTAGAGACACCTAGAGTTTACTAATACCTTCCACCCTGTCTGTCTTCCTATCGCTCTCCTTCCCCTATCCTATCATCCAACCATCTGTGAACATAGTGCAGGGCAGGCGTCTAAGAAAAGGGAGGAAGGCCCTCACCATAACCCACCATGAAGCCGCCTGGATCTTCATCTCAGATCTTCTCGAGATGTATGAGAAAATGAATTTCTGTTGTTCAAACCATAAGCTATGCCACTTTATTAGGGAAGCCCCAGATGACAATAGTCCGTGACATGTGGACAGCTATTTCAGGCTGGGAGGGTGCTGGGGAAAGCTGACATTTGGCAGAAAATGTTTTAGTAAGAAGAGTATAATAAAAAAGCACTTCCCTGGAAAATAGAGTCAGTTTTTACTTTATATCCTTCTGTTCGCAGGTCTAAGAACACATGGGAATTTTGACCGCTCCATGTTGTAAACTTAAGGCATAGTCAGAATTGTACATCAATTTTTTCTTCTCAGTTGCTGTCCCACCAGTGTCTACTTGTAGGCCTCACCTCTAGAAACTCAGTGTTCTTAACCATCACATCCTATCCCTTTGGGACCCTCCTGATGCTCTCGTCCTTCTCTGAAAGCCATCTGGGCTTGAGACTTTACTGATTTCCTGTCATTGTCAAAACTTGCCTTTCAAGTGTCTCATTTCCTCCCCAAACTGAAAGTACATAACTTGTACCTCTCAGAGAATAGCAGCCTTGCACAGGGACCAGTACAGGCAGCTTGATTGCAGATAAGCGGCAGGGATGGTGGGATTTGGGGCATGGTAAGGGCCACCGAGGGGATATTTTAGAGCAAATGAATCTATGGCAAGTATACAGCACAGCTCTTTCAGAGCTGCCCTTTTCTCTATAAAGAAATTACCAACTGTCTGGAATACACTCCAAATCAACACAGTCAAGAAGAATAAAGATTTCTATTTCAATTCCAAATACAGCTGAAAGGGGAGCTAGGTTTCCATCTACAGCAAATATTGACAATATCTCCAGGAGATTACATCCCAACCCACTTATATAGGCTCTAGGTTGAGCAATTCCATGCTAAAGGGGTTCAGATTGGTATCTGAATTTTAAATGTTGAACCACACAAAGGAATTGTTGAAACCTCCTTAAGCAGCTAAAAACTTAGCTCCCAATTCACAGGAAATTTGGCCAAGGAAGATATTAAATAGAGTGGTGTCACCAGTCAGCATTGATGAAATGCAAGCGCTGAGATAGTACCTATCAAAAGGGAAATTAGAATAAATGAATATTAAAATATTTAAATCTATAATGATGTGTTCAAAACACAGTTCCAAAGAACATTATCACTGGAAGTGAGAAACCAGCATTAAGTCACTTACAGCCATTTCTAAGCAACCTTTCCCTCCATTTCAGCTCATTAGGATAATATTAGCTGCAGTGTAATGGTGTAGTTTTAACTGTACTGTACACAAATTACTCTTGTTCTTTATCTGACAAGACTTAGCAATAATCCCTCTTGGTAGATCTTGAACAATTGCTACCGAGCTGGAGAAACAACAAAGGATGAAGCATAATCAGAAAAGCCAGGAGATTGTATTTATCCAGAGGGCAGAGACAAACATGCTGAAATTTCTTGGGTTAAGTGCCAATGTTCCTAAAAGTTTTATAAAAACAAAGAATTTTGACATTTATAATATGTTCTTGACATTCATAAGCTTGGAGAGCACAATGTTATAAGACATAGCATCACTGTGTAGATCTTTCATTTTCAGTAAATTATCTGATGATAAATATCTAGTATCAACCTAAATGCATGCACACAAATGCATTCACAAACATATGCTTCAAGTACAAGGTCTAATAATTTTTAATACATACTATAGAGAATATATATATATATATATATATATATATATATATTGTCTACACACATATATGTCTACACACATATTGTGTAGTGTCTACACACTACACATAATGTGTGTGTGTAGACAATAACTGCTTCCCCGTTTTCTTGATAGGAAAATGGAGAGGTAGAAGCCAGATGGAGGTTTAATTTATTTGTGTGTATGTTCTTACGCATGGCAAGGTCCTCATAATGAAGTCAGAGGACAGTCTCAGGTGTTGATCATCTCCTTCCACCTAGGCAGGGTCTCTCTTGGTATTGTTTGGTTTGGGGGAAGACCAGACTAGATGGCCCTTGAGCTTCAGGATTCTTCTGACTGTGCCTTCCATTACCATAGGTGTGTGGGAATGACACAGGCTTCTGTATCACTTTGTGTCTAGCTTTATGTGGGTGCTGGGGATCCAAGTTCAAGTTGGCAGGCTCGCAAGGCAAATGCCTTTGATTGCTGAGCTGTCTTCTCAAGCCTTTTGTACATGGCTCTAGCCTGTTCAGCTCTCCTTTGTCAGCACTGGAATCTAATCTAGTTTTTTTTCAGCCTTCCAAAGTAGACTAAAGACCTACTGCTCTCTAGGAATTCCCAGGCTTACAGTGCTGGACTAGGATCACTGAGGCATCCAGCCACGTGGACTGAGCAGGACTGAGCTGAGTTCCTTGATTCCTGCTGGAGAGATTGCTCAGCAGTTAAGGTGCTTGCCTGCAAAGACCAACAACCCAGTTTCAATGCCCCAGTACCCACATAAAGCCAGATACATAAAGAGGCATATGCGTCTGAAGTTCATTTGCAACA
>PVHP010028905.1:12011-22866 GCA_004024765.1 Zapus hudsonius | reverse complement strand
TACTTCGAGGAGCTTCAAGGATCAGGGAGAACATGATCTTGATGAGGATGCCAGTGTTCTGTTTATAGCTTGAGTGTTTTGAGGACAGTGCTCACAAGACTGTGTTCCCTGAAGACTGTCATTCCTTAAAACAAAAACAACCAGCACACTCTGAAAGTGTTAGCAAAACCCAGCTTCAGTACTGTCTCTTGCAGCTAGGTGTGATGTCACTTCTTTGCAATACTAGGTGTTTGTTTTCTTCCTGAAACTCACAGCCAAGATTCCTCATGCAACGGAGACATGTTTCAAGACCTCAGGGAATACCTAAAGCTATGGATAACCCAACCCAATATCTACTGTTTTGTTCCCTATACACTTATATTTATGATGCATTTTTGATTTCAATATATTTTATTAAATATTTTTATTTACTTGTGACAAGAGATTCTGGGCACACCAGAGCCTCTTGCTACTGCAAACTGACTGTAAATGCATGCACCACTTTGTGCAACTGGCTTTATGTGGGTGCTTGGGAATTGTACCTGGTCTGGAAGGCTTTGCAAGAAAGTGCCTTTAAATGCTAAGGCATTAGCCCAGCTCTGTTTTCAATATGTTAATGTAAACTGTCATTAGTACTGAGAAGACAGCTGTCAGCAAAGCGCTGAGTTTACAAACTTAAGGATATGAGTTCAGTTCCCAGAACCCATGTGTCACGGTTTGATCCAGGTGTCCCCCACAAACAAGTGAATGTGTTCTCAGTGATTGATCCTCAACTGATGGCAGTTTGGGTTTTACAACCTTGATGGAGCTGTGTTGTCGGGTGTGGGCTTATAAGCTAGCTTCCTCTCTGCCAGTGTTCGGCACACCTTCCTGCCACTGTTTGCAGTGATGTGGTGGAGGTGATGTCCACCCCTCTGCTCATGCCATCGTTTTCCCTGCCACGATAGAGTCTCCCCTCGAGTCTGTAAGCCTAATAAACCCATTCCTCCACAAGCCGCTTTTGTTTGGGTTCTTTCTGTGCAGCAACTAGAAAGCTGATGGCAACATCATGTATAAAGCTAGTTTGGTGATGCCAGAACTGGGGAGGCAGAGGCAGGTGAAGCCCTGTGGCTGGATGAAAAATCAGACTAGTAGATTGTGTCATGAGTTCTAGGTCAGTGAAAGATCCCACCTCTAAACAGGTGGACCATGTTCCTGAGGAATCCTACCTGAGGTTGTCCTTTGGTCTCCACACACATCCGCACATAAATGAAGGCACACCAGATCACACACATGCATACAAGCATACGTGTACACAAAAGTAAGTAAAATGTATTTAAATGGTCACTTTTACATTCTTTATTTGGCCTCAAAAGTTTAAGAGATTCTTATAGAGATTTTTTTATAGAGACCTTTATAGTATTACTAGAAACTTATAAAATAAGGCAATTATATAACGAGTAAATTGGGAGGATCTGGAAACAATTAACGTTCAGCTAAGAGAGCTGTGAGTGGGCAGAACACAGCACGCTATGGCTGACAAGGACCCTGAAGGACGTGGCCATTATGGCCAAGAAGACCACACCAGCTGATGCTCTCCTCACTCGTGTCCTCTGGGATTAGGGCCAACTTGGGACCAAGTAAGACATGACTGTCAGAATTTCATTTTCTAAAAAAGTTCAATGGAAAGAAAATTACAGTAGTTTTACCTCTTGGAACTAAATCTTATAGTCTGGGGTCTTGATATTCTTGAGGCACATTGTAAATCTTTTTTACTTGTGATATAGATTTATAAGTAAGATTTCCCAAGTGAGAACAGCATATATAAAGCTTTTTATCTATTATCTATCTATCTGCCATCTATCTATCTATGTATCTATCTATCTATCATCTATCTATCTATCTATATCTATCTATCTATTATCTATCTCTCTATTATCTTTTTATCTATCTTGGGATATATTTTGGTCCTTCTCACCTCATTTTGAAAGATGTAAAGGTACTGATTGACAGTTATATTCAGTATAAAGAATTGCTTCTTCCTGTGGTTGGAATGTCATAGACCCTAGAGGGAATCGTCCACTATTCTTTGTATTTATTCTAAAAGGAGAGGTTATGCTTTTCACAAATCATCTAAATGTCTATGTTTCTCCCCTTGATCCATGCTGCTCTCACTCTTGGCTAGAGAATCTGCTTTTAACTGCTACCAGTGAGTACATCAGTTCGACAAGAAAAGAATGTCAATTGTCTAGCACAAAATGAGTGATGTCTATCAACATGTGACAGAGCCCAGGAGACATGACAGAGGAAGTGACAGATAAACTATGAGTGCTGGTCTCATGGTGATCCTGAGAACTTCCTTCAGGGACATGATGGTGGAGATGCTCAGGACACTCAAAACTCACCACTGTAGAAAATGAAAGACTGCTAACAGCTTGACACTACAAGACTCTTCTCACACACCCTCCAAGGCTCTGGGAACATTGAAGAAGAGAAGACAGCAAGAACGCAAGAGCCACAGGGTGGGAAGGTGTCCTGTAAGACATTGTCCTCCCCACAGAGACTGACTGGTGCAACCTGACCCCACAGAGAATACTGATGATGTCACCGAGGAGGGCCCTCAGGGAATGGGGATGCTTGGGAGAGGAAACTTCCATAAGAGTATATATAGACCAATGGGAATATGGCCAATTTGTAACATGTTCATATATTGAAGTTCCTAATAAGAATCCTTTTAAAAGAGAAACTCAATGGTTAAGTCCAAAGCTGGAAAGGGTGAACAGCAATGGACTCAGACATACCACCACTCAAGTGCCTAACATACTAACACTAACATACATAGCTTACAATCATAAAGGTATGAGTTCAGTTCCCAGAACTCATGTATAAAGCTAGTTTGGTGACACCAGTAATGGGGAGGCAGAGGCATTAATACATATTGTTATTATTATTATTATTATTATTATTATTATTAAATTCTCTTATTATTACCAGTGTTGGGATGCCTGGAGGCCCCTAGGTTCTTTCAGGGAGTTCATGAAGTCAGCTATATTTTTTATTTATTTTATTATTTTATTTATTTTTTATTTTTTAGCTATAGTTTTTAACAAAATATTGAGACATTATCTTTTTTATTGCATTGGCATATCTACTCACAGAATAAGGGATAATGGGGGAAAACAGTAGGAACCTTAGAATGAATCAGGAGGTGAGAACATGGCTTTTTGATGTTCTGTGATGAAGCACGAAGGACATAGAAAACACCTGCTGTTTACCAAAGCCCAGAGATGGTCTTCAAGGAAAGCCCTTATGTAGTAGTTAAAGTTGTACACTGAAGTAGTTTTTTCCCCCTTCGGACACTTTTGCTTAAAAAAATAGCTGACAGATAAGCTATGAAAATTTACACTTGTTTTGTTGATGTTGTTTTTGTTTTATTTTGACAGGTACTTTTTGAAAACAAGTGAACTGAACCTGTTAATGTTGAAAGAACTGATTTTTTAAATGCAATAATAAAAGTAGAGTGCCCATCAAAACTGAAATTTGGGAAACAAAAATGTGCCACTACGTGTATAAGTTTCCCAATACCCACAGACTTTTTAATAAGATTATAAGTCATTTTGGGGGGCTGAATTTTGAAATGTGTTTCCATCTGGAAGCTCTGTGAAGCTATTAACGATCAATGCTAGATGATAAAAAATTATCAATGGAATTAAAGATCTCTCTAAATTGCTGTGTATATTTTGATTAAGCAAAGAGATCATTGATAATGTTTTTTTAAAAATTGATTTATATGAGAGAGGAAGATGAGAGAGAGAGAGAGAGAGAGAGAGAGAGAGAGAGAGAGAGAGAGAGAGAGAGAGAATAGGCATATAAGAGCTTCCTGCCACTTCAAAGGAACTCCAGATGTACTTCCCACTCTGTGCTTCTGGCTTTATGTGGGTACTGGGGAATTGAACCTGAGCCATTAGGCTTTGCAAGAAAGTTTCTTTTAATCACTGAGCCATCTCTCCAGCCCTGATATGATTTTTGGTTATCACATCTTAACTATAAGACATGGCCACTTATAGAATTTTGGTATCGTGTTGAAGATGCATTTCCATAGTTAAAGGTAAAAGCCATTAAAATATTTCAACCTTTCCCAACTGCATATCTGTGTGAGGCTCCACTTTGAAAATATGTTTTAACCAAAACATCATATCTAAACACAGTTAATGAAGAGTAGAGGTGAGAAACTAAATGTTTTTTAGATAAACATAAAAGCCATTTGTAAAACCTAAGACAATTCCATTCTTTTCCCTAAAACTGATTTTTACAGTTATTAATGTTATTTGTTTTAAGGTGTGATAGGTTTTACGTTATGACAAATCATGAAATAAATCTTTAATAAACTTCTAATAAAATGAAGAAGAGCTATGGTTACAAATCTATGCGTTATGGCTTCAGGGAAGATAGCACCATATGTTGGGCCCTCTGATCATGGTATGAACCACCATGAAGGATGAGCAGTTAATCAGTTAGAGGCTGACACTGGGGCATTTGATGCCTGGAATCCTTTTCCAAGATAGTTCTGGCATCTCTAATTTCTTGCAGGCCATCATCCTCTCCACACTTCATGGGGTCATTCCAGAAATGTATTAGGACAGAAGCCAAAGTGTTGGTTAGGGTGCTAGGTATCCAGCACCAAAGAGTCACTTCCATAGCAAATTAAACAACCACCTACGAAGACCAAAATGCTTCCTTCCTTCTCTAATCCTAGACCAGTATCCTCACTATCGTTTTCCAGGCATTTCCTCCTGATTATGCCAGGTACAGAAAATTCTTATCTGGTAGCACTCCCTCACTTGGAAACTGTTGATGATTGGCTGTACTTATTAGTAATAGAGAGGAGTCTCAGGTTATGATCTCTAGCAACTGATCAGCATCTGTCTTGGGGGATAGTCTTTGGGCCTCACTATGCCATTTTTCACTCCTGAAGACCAGGGGGATCCTCATAACATCTTCAGGGTCCATAGGGCCTGGAAGTTCAAAGCTCCTGAGGACCTCGACCAACTAAAATCTCTATGTTCCATTCCAAGGTTACACTGCTTTGCTTGCTGTCTTTGGGTTTTATGCCTGAGGTATTTGGGGCTGTGGATTCAATAGTCTTTGCAATTCCATTAATTTTAAGATCAAGACTTAGATACCTCTTTATTGGCAGGCTACCCATAATTAGTATATATGTTATTATAAAGCTTCCTGTAGCCTTTCTCTTTCCTACAACTTGTCTTCATTTAAGTCTTCTGGAAATTTAACTTCTATTTTACAGCTTCGATGTAACAAAACCCACCCAATCCTGTAATCTTTTTCTTTATCTTTGTTCTTTTCTCATTCTAGTGCTCAAACGAATGTGTAAGACAGTGCTAGAGCTTTCCATGTTGTGCATGCTGCATAAGCCCTTCTACCTGGACTCAATCCACCATGTGTGGTGCCTTAGAAACTGGGAGGCTGAAGTTCATCAGGATGACTACCATCACCATTAGACTGGCCAGTGACCCTCCTCCAGCATCCCATCCCGGAGCAGTTGATTTTAAAGCGGACACTGAGGCAAGGAACCAAGTCCAATGAGCTTGGGTGTTCTGTGAATGTAGGATGCACACATGGCAAGTGCAGGTTACGGAGCAGAACTTCCATGATAACGTGACCTATCTTGTTCTAGATTTTCTAAACAGCCACATAGATCCCATCTCAGAATTGTTCCACTGTGGGTGAGAAAGGTAGTTATGTATTAACCAACTTCTGCCTCCTGATGGCCTGGGACAATAACTTACCTAGCCTGCCCCAATTTAGGCTGATCTTACACCTGCAGGCAGAACCTCAGGCAGGAAGGACAGCAGCCAATTGAAGCATGGATGGGAACAGGAACAGTCTAACAGAAGCTGCAAGAGCTCTACCCAATAGATGGAAGGTTTTTTGCATGAATTTGAAGGTCTGGAAGTAAGGCAAGAAACCTTAGGCTTTTCTTGCAGGACACAACAGAGATCCACTGAATATTTTTACACCTTTCAGGGTTTTTGGTATATGTCTGGCAATGTAACAGAAGCGATTTTAGAGTAAGAAGAGAGTAGTTGTGGGGTGCCACCAAGAGAACTGTGAAAGCAATCTTTGTAGAAGATACAGAGGGTCTCATCAGCATCTGTCTGTCTTTATTCCTGAAAGGCCATCATCCTCTCCATTCTTCATGGGGTCATGAACTTGTGTTAATGTGTGGTAGGTTTATGTTGTGACAAATCATGAAATGAATCTTTCATAAACTTCTGATTAAATGAAGAAGAGCTTTGGTTAAAAATCTATGCGTTGTGGCTTCAGGGTAGATAGCAGCATATGTTGGACCCTCTGATCATGGTATGAACCACTATGAAGGACAAGCAGCCAATCAAGGGGAGGCTCACACTGGGACATTCGATGCCAGTCAGTCTTTATTCTCATGACTGCTAGTGAAGTTACTAGCAGTGAGACTGTGGTCAAAAAGAAATAAAACACACCATTTGAGATTCTCATTCTTTTGCTTCTATGCATTATTCTTTAGCAGGACATCCCAATATCTGGGACAAATACGGGATAGGGCTTCTGACAATAGCAACCATAACAAAGCCACCAAGTGCAAGGCACGATATATGGTGTGATGCCATGTAAAAGGAAAAAAAAGTGTCATTTGCACATGGTTTAGTGACACGCATATGTAGGTAACATGCTAATAAAGCACAAATTAAGTCATTGGTATAATAGATTTTTGAGCAGTGATTACCTTTTCATGGGCAGAGATAAGATATAATTTCAAAGAGTCTCTTCACTTCAACTATGCAAGTCTTGCTTTATTGCTTTAAAAAAGTAAATTTAAAGGTTTTTTTTGCTACATTTTAGAGATTTATGTATCTTAGGTGGGCATATTGGGTGCTCATATACTTATTTGTAGTTTTGGCACATTTAAGTTAATTCAAGATATATTGGAAAGTATATTAACTCATAAGACTTAAGATATGAACAGGACCATGAGGATGGGTTGATTTCACATTTTTATTTCTGTGGTTTTGGACAATGTAAGAAAAAAACAAACTTTTTCAGATGAACGTACTCAACTCACATGCATACACATCTTGACATCCAATAATGCTGGCATCATGCTTGTGTATGAGCGTCTTCTTGTGTTTATTCAGAAGCTCTCATACATAACATTTTAATTAGCTGTTGAACAATAACTTTAATTTATATGGGTTGATTTATTGATAGGAAGCAACATTACCCAGTACAGAGGAATAAGCAATTAAATGAAGTCATCTTTACAGAAATATCTTTGAGAGCAGAATGATGCTTTAAAATAGATTTTCAGGGCTGGGAAGATGGCTCAGTGGTTGAAGGTGCTTGCTTACAAAGTCTACCAGCCCAAGTTCAAATCCCCAGCAACCACATAAAGCCAGATGCAAAAGATGGTATCACATCTGTTTGGAGTTCATTTGCAGTGAACCTGACCACCCATTCTCTCACTGTTTCTCACACACACACACACTCTCTCTCTAGGCACAAATAAATAAACAATAAAATAGATTTTCATCTAAGGAGCTATCTGAGAGTTACAGCTAAGTATTTGAATAGACTTTTATTATTTTGTCATAGATGACTCCATGGGGGAGCCCATGCTTCTTTGATGAATTTGATTCCCAGGAATGACAATATAATTCCCCTCTTTTCTGGAACAGTAGGGCTAAAGTACAGAATATCCACATGAATGCCTGATGAATGGCATCACCAATGCGCAATGACTGCAGAAGAAATGATATTGGTGTGTTTTCCACTACTTCTGGCTTCCTTTGACCACAGTCTGTCTTTATTCTCAAGACTTCTAGTGACGTCAAAGTGAGTGGAATGCCTGTGCTAAGGGACACATGGAAAATACCTCAAGAGAACATACTAGCTTGCTTCCCTTACAATTAAATCATTCAATTTAATGACAGTACCAAGACTTTCCATGAAAGAATGCTATTCAAATCATTTTAACAACACTCCTGTTTTCTCTGAGTATTTATACACTGAAGGCAACAATGGTATTTCACAAGGAGAAAGGCCCAACTGTGGCTTATTATAAAATGAAAGCCAAACCTCTTCCCCCTCCTCTTCCAAAATTTTATATACTACCTCCCGAGGGTCATATTATTTGCCATACTTCCAGACTTTGAAAGTCAAATTTTATTGTAATTTTTATAGGAGGAGAGATTGCATTTAATAAAATAATGAAAATAACTTTTTTTTTTTTCCTAGAAGCCAAATAAAACAAAGCTTTAGGACAGTTGCAGAAAGGATGTTTGGGGTTTGGGTTAGCTTGCACCATGAAAAAGAGAGATCCAGAATTTCTAGGGACAGCTTGGGCGATCAGAGGTTTTCTTTTTCCCCTTCAGCTTTAACTGTGCCTTGATTTTGGAGAATGCTAACGTAGGGATGGGAAACAGGCACTGGAGGAATGAAACTAACATGATTGTTAATTATCCACCATCAGAACAATGGACACTGAGTTCTCCGTTCTTTCCAGAGTATCAACCTTTCATATTAAGGACTCTCAAGTCCATGAGACCCTGTCTTTTATTAGTTAGATTTAAAAGGGAGGTAGGAGTGGAGTTATTTATCTTTCTTCATGTTCAACTATCCTACAACCACTAAGTTTATGAGTCATTGAGAGTCTACTGTGAATTGCTTTCATTAGATTGCTTTTATCTTTATAAATGGCAAGGATAAGAAGACTTACTGATCTTTCTTTCGACCAATACAGTATTCAGCCATTTGGCTTTTTGCAGGTTACCAGGACTAAGCCATTTTTTTTTTCTTTTGAGATAAAGGAGAGAGTGTGATGCTTAGAAACTTGGAGACATTTAGTGTGACTGTGTGTGTGTGGGGGGGATGTATATGTATGACATGTGACTTTGGTGTGTAAGTGCTTTGGAGTCTGTGGTCTCCATGCTAAATATCCTACTGTTGTAGAGAATAGTATTGCACAAAGGACTGTCATGATTTCTGTTGAAAACAAGATCGAAGAAACAAAGTGGACTTTCCTTAGCTCAGAGACTAGGGGGCTGTCATAGAGTCACTGGCTACTTTACTTGGTATTACTAACTTTGCAATTTTTATTTTTGATGTTTTTCAAGGTAGGGTCTTGATCTAGCTCTGGCTGATCTGGAATTCATTATGTCATTTTAGGATGGCCTCGAACTCATGGCAATCCTCCTACCTTTGCCTCCACGTGCTGGAATCAAAGGCATGTGCCACCACACCTGGCTGGTGTTTTTGTAGCTGGCTGTGAGCATCAGTGGAGTCCAGAAATCAATAAATCAGTGGAAAGGTGAGTAGAAACAAAAGCTGATAGCAAAATTCAGTTCTTGTCAAAAATATCATAAATTATGCCCTGGACAACAGATCCATATATTGTATTAAAATGCCCTTATGTGGTTATAAGTCAGCTGTCAATACTTACCTGTTGTACTTTTCTTTTTATTCCATCAATTAATTACATACCATTTCCTTTTATACATCATTAATGAAAGAGATTTTTCACTTTCTGGAAAGTGCTGGCAAATCTGTGATGGTGACGTACCAGTGATGTACTTTCCTAGTGGAATCAAGACACTGAAATGTACATGATAGATAATGGATGTGTCTGTAGCATCTTACTACCACTTAATGAACTAGTTCTGATCAGTCTTTGATGGTTAATCTCAACTGCAAGCTTGATTTTTTTTCTAGAATCACCTAGGAGGCAAGTCTCTGGGTATGTGTATGAGTGAGGGAATATCTAGAATAAGTTAATTGAGTTGGAAGACTCACTCTTAATGTGGGAAGTACCATCTCACGGACTGGGTTTCCAGCCTAAATAGAAAGGAAAGTGTTAGGGTTGGAGAAATGGCTCCAATGTTAAAGGCACTTGCTTGCAAAGCCCAATGGCCCAGGTTCAATTCCTCAGTATCCATGTAAAGCCAGAGGCACAAAGTGGCTCATGTATCTAGAGTTCATTTACAATGGCATGAGCCCCTCACACACCCATTTCTCTCCCTTTTTCTCTCTCATGCATAAATAATTTTTTCAAAAAAAGAGTTAACTTAACATCAACATTCATCTCTCCTTGCTTCCTGACTGTAGACACAAGGTGACCAGCTGTTTCAAGAACTCATGTCACCATGCATCCTCCCCACCATGATTGACTGTGTTCCTTCAAACTGTAACCCAAAAAAACACTTCCTTGAGAAGCTTCCTGTCAAGTATAATGTCACAGTAAGAGGAATGTAAAGAGCACACAGTCATTTTAAAACACTAATAGGTGGAGACCTTAACAACCAACAGATATTTTGAATTCTGGGCCATTTGTTTACCATGGCACGTACACCTTTGCTGAGCCTGGGTGTTGAGTAGATGATCTTGGCTGAGCTTATCAGTCCTAACACTGGTTAGTGATTACTGTTGGGCTTTTATGCCTGGAAAAAAAAAGCAAGACCATCCTTTTTTTTTCAGGGAAAGAATAGATAAAATACCCCTGAGTAGGAACCAACAATTCTCGACACAAAAACCCCTAAACTCACAACCTTAAAGCAGCCTTAATACTCACCCACCACAACTCAGGGAACTGAGCAGAAGAGGGGGCAGAAAGATTGTGAGAGCCATGGTGAGGGAGAATATCAGAGGCATGGCACCCCTTAGTAACAACACACTTGGGTCATGAGAACCCGGCTGAAGACTGGGCTATCCATGGTCCCCTACCACAAAGACTGATCCAAACGGCCCATGGAGGAGGATATCCAGCTGACTGGGGATGGGGAACAATGAGGAATTGGGGATAACAACTCATTGTTGGCCCACTAAACAATGTAACTCATTATGGACA
>PVHP010028905.1:0-11911 GCA_004024765.1 Zapus hudsonius | reverse complement strand
AAAAGAGCTTGCTATTTCTGTTTTGTTTTTGAGTAAATTTTGCTTGATGAAATCCATAATCCCTTACCAGATGGATTGATCCAGTGTGTCCACTTAGGAGGATACCCAGTGGATTGCGGACAGGAGAGAGGGAAATGGGAATATAAACCCAATATTGACTCAATCAATGTATCTAATTTTGGGCAATAAACATAAAATTAAAAAAATAAATAAAAGACCTTGCTTTCTGAGCAACCTGGAGGGATCAGAGGACCCTCTAGGGCATCGGAACATTAAGCTAGAGCAGTATCCGCATCCGTACATCTTAACCTCTCCTGGTTTATACTCATTTATTTCACCCCGCTGACTTGTTACCAAATAGGTGAAGTTAAAGATCTTAGGAGACTTGGAGGTAACTAGAGACTTCTTTGTCTACAGGATTTAAGCTCTTCCCTTGGGCATGCACTCAATGGAAAAGACTCTACAGGTGTGAAAATAATTTCCCACAGGCAGGTAGGGTCTGCAGAGTGTCTTGAAAGACTCTGCCAGCAGCTCAGATTTTTCTTTGCAAAGCCTAAGCTTATCAACCTGAGCTTTTTATTTCTGGGGAATTAATCAAACCAGCCAATTATAATGATGTCTCAGGAGAATTAAAATATGAACCCCTTTGATAGCTGTCCAATTATTTTGGGTTACACAAAGTTTATGAGGTTCTCAGGAAATTACGTGTGACCCTTATTTGGCTAAAGTTAATTGCGCTCAAAGCCCTGCTGTTGCAAAACCTATATCCGGCAGGAATTTGATGGCAATGGCTGGGTTCAGAGCTGTTGTACCAATTGTGATTTGGTGTTTAGAGATGAAAGTGGCAGAAGGATTTTTTTTGTGGGGGGAAGAATTCAAAATGTGATATGTGGCCTTGTAGAATCCATTTTAGGGCTGGGAAGAGAAATGCCAACCATAGGACTCGTTCTCAGCTTAAAGGGATTTAGAATTACCTCAAATTCCTACCAAACTTGAGTTCACAATTCTGTAACCATAGTACAAGACCCAGTTGGTGAGGATGACTTCAGGTGAGGAATACAGTGGCCTGGGTGGGTTTTATTCCTTTATTTTATTTATTTTTAAAAATATTTTATTTATTCATTTTCAAGCAGAGAGAGAGAGAGAGAGAGAGAGAGAGAGAGAGAGAGAGAGAGAGAGAGAGAGAGAGAGAGCGCACCAGGGCCACCACCTTGTGGGTCTGGCTTATGTGGGTACTGGGGACTTGGACCAAGGGTCTTAGGCACTGGAGGCAAGTGCCTTAACCGCTGAGCCATCTCTCCAGCCCTTTTATTTTTTATGTTTTATTTTTGAGATGGAGTTTATCTCTTGAGCTCAAGTTGGTATCACACTTGGAACCCTCCTGCCCCCAACTCCTGAATGCTTGGGTTATGTGGTGTGCCACCATGCCCAGCTCAGATCAGATGCGTTTTAACCTATACAAGCTTGTCTGGTAATAATGTCTGCTCTCCTTCACCCTCCAGTTCCTCATCCAACCAAATATTGGGGTGACTCAGTGCAGCAGTTTTCCAGTGCTGCCTTTGTGCACACTCTGATGGGATCTATGTTGGGGTGTGACAAGACACAACTAGAGACATCAATAGGAGAAACTATCTGGGCCCTGGACAGAAAATGCCTCCTCCTGGCAGAGTCTAGCTTTGAAGGAAGTGACTCCCCCTTTCGCTGCCTCAATTTTCTTCTCTGTAAAAGGGAATTATTTAACACATGCCTTCTAGAGTACTTGCCTTCATTGGGTGGCTACACTCAATTATTTCATGGTTTGCAGGCAGTCAGGGATGTCTGTGCTTTTGATTCATAGTGGCTTCCCCAAGTGCTAGACCCTTTCATAACACAAACTGCAAGATCAACCAACACAGAGAAAGAAGGGCACGGAAAGCCTGGGGTGCAGTCAAATGTTGGTGGTCAGTGTCATTCTTTGTTTAAATCAAATACTTTTGATTTTATTTTGAAAACTTTTTATTATGATTTTCATATATGAACACAATGGAATTTGATCCTAATCCCCTCAGAGTGCCTTTAAAAATTTAAATATATTTATTGTCAATAATTGGATACATTGTATAAGTAAATCTTCTGGTGGTACCCCCATTTCCTTCCTCTCTGTCTCCAACCCACTGGGGGTCCTAGGTGGGCATACTGAATCAGTCCATGGGATAGGGGGTTATGAATTGTACAAGAGGTAGCCAGGTATTTTCCCCTTTGTGTGTTGTTGCTGAGGGGGGCGATGTCTCTGAATATTCTCCCCCACCATGGCTCTTCCATTCTTTCTTCAGCTCAGTTCCCTGAGTCATGCTGGGTGAGTTTTAAGTTTGCTTTATTATTGAGATCAAATACTTTGTCTTCAATTCTTTTCTTTTAAAAATATTTGTATTTGTTTATTTGAGAGGGTGGGAAGAGAGGAAGTATCAGCATGCCAGTCTCTTTCAGCTGCAGCTGCAAATGACCTTCAGAACCATGAGCCACTTTGTTCATCTGGTTCTATATGGGAACTGGGGAATCAAACCCCTGCCAGCAAGCTTTGTCAGTGGGTTTCTTTGACTACTGAGCTATCTCCCCAGCCTGGCTTCTTTCTTTTAATATGTAGCACTCTCCTAGTACACTGAAAGATGACAGTATGACAGAGGAAAATAAGACTCCTCATCTCCAAAGATGAGGCTAGGATTATTAAAAAACACTGGAAAATATATTTTTAAATAACGAACATGAAAGCACACTTGCATTTAAATTCTTTCTGTCTGTCCTCTTGGAAGAAAATAGTGTTTACTTATACTAGGTTTAGTTTTTGTAAGTAATTTCAGCTAGGTGTGTGCTAGGCAAGCACTTACTACTGAGCCACACTCCAACCCTTGAAAGAAGCACCATAATGTAAACCATATTGGGATTCTTGCTTTCCTTTTGTTTATTATCAGGGATCCAATGCCCAGTCTGGTTAAAAAGGATCTAAATTAAATATTGTCCAAGGTGTTTGTGGGGTGGCTGGAGAGATGGCTCAGCAGTTAAGGCACTTGCCTGCAAAGCCTATTGACCAGGATTTGATTCCTGAGTGTCCACATAAAGCCAGACACACAAATTGACAATACATTTGGAATTTGTCTCCAATAACTTGAGGTCCTGGCCCACCCGTTCTCTCTGTGCGTATCTCTTTATCTCTCTCTGCTTACACATAAATAAATAGAAATATGTTTAAAGTAAGCTTCTGAAAAATAGTCAAAGGTTAGTACTATTGAACTATTCAGTAATTTCTGAAACTGTTTTATTAGTTTTTTTCCCCACGTGCTGCACCAGCTGAGGACCAGTTTCACCATGAATCCTTTGGTGTGCCCGTGTCTAGGACAATCACTTGGTGATATATTCTCAGGATCTGATTCCAAAACCACATTTTTCTTCTAATCTGCATAAACCTGCCTGTCACGTGCTGCTGTTTATGGAAACTGCAAATGTATATTTGTGTTCTTTTGAAAGGGGGAAGAACTGGAAGGGAGGTCACACAGGAGATGAGGGCTCTAGCTTTCCACTTGGCAAGCTGAATTCTTCCAGTCTTATCTGATTTCAGAAAGTAAGCAGAAGTTTGAGCTCCGTCTAGACTCTGGTTGACATATTGACAGAAGAAAGAAATCCATTCAGTCGAGAGCCAGTAGCAGATTCCACTTGCAGAATGACCTGGCTTGAATGAAGAAATATGACCGTAATCAAGGTAGTCTTTCATTCTCCAACCTCCCCCGTTTGCTGGTTGGTCACTTCATATCACACTCATTCATTTCAACCACTAACTGAGAAAATTTACTGTGAATGGACAAAAACAAAGCAGGCTCTGATGGAAATTTGCCTAATGTTAAATAGCTGAAATCAAGTTTACAATAAGGTATACTACACAAAGTACATTTTAAATAGTTTTCACTATGGGAATTTTCATGGGGAGAGAATGGTGGGTATATTACAATGAACTCTTCTAAACGAATCTCAAAGTTTCAAATTTTGACTCACAGATCATTCTGCTTATCGCTAACACACCTACCCCAGGCTTCTCCACAACTGTTTTATGGGACAATTCCAAGATTGTTTATTTTATTATGCATTTCTAAAAGGGAAATATTTACTCGATTCATAACTAAAACACCACCTGATATCTAAATAAAATTAGGAATAATTAAAATAATCATTGCTTCATCCCATCTGATATCCAAGGGGTATCTGAATCCATGATTGTGTGGCTATGATTTTCACACAAGGGCTACACAAAAAGTTTATGGTACAAATATGTGGGATATGTTTGTCCCATTCTTAAAAACTTGCCTTGTGAGTTCTTTTTGCCAAAAATTCCTTTTAAAAACATTATTGGAGTTAGGTGTAGTGGTGTACAACTTTAATCCCAACACTTGTGAGGCAGAGGTAAGAAGATCACTTTGAGTTCACCCTGAAGTTACCCTGAGACGACGTAGTGATTTCCAGGTCAGACTGGGCTAGAGCAAGATCCTACCTTGAAAAATCATATATATATATTGTGTGTGTGAGGGTCTCCTGCTTCTGCAAACAAATGCCCATCTGGCTTTACATGGGTGGATGGGGAATTGAAATCCACCTTTCAGGTTTTGCAAGCAATTGCTTTTAATCAGGGAGCCATCTACCCAGCCCTACCATAAATTCTTTACATGGAAAAGTGCTCCTATAAAAGCCATAGGTGGCATTGTAGGTCCTCCATGAACCAACTGTTGGCAAAGTTTCATTCAGTGTTGAATGTACTTTATAGGAAAAGAAATTAAGAAAAGAAAATGGGGGAAGTATACAACTTACCCTCTTTCCTGGTCCTTTCAAAGAATAACAGGCAAGTGAGTGTGGGGTGGGGAGATGTGTGTGCAAAACCTGAGTGAAACCAGCAGGAGCACAGAGAAGAGACGATCTTTCTTCAGCGTTTTGACTTTGAGCCAGGGAATATTGTAATTCCCAATCATTCTGTTCTTGTCAACATGATGTGCAAAAAACGAATAATAGAATAAAACATATACTGTGTTTGAGCTATTGAACTGGCTATATTTAGCCCTTTCCAATGAAGGATTTCGGCTAAAGCATTAGATCAGTAACCTTTGATTTCTAAACTTAGGTAGCAAGCCAGTTTTTCTCTCTGGTTGTCTTTCCGTGCATTCTTGGAATTCATGAGTTTTGCCCTGAACTTTTTGGGAGCAAGGGCCAAGGTCTGGACATGACTTTTCAATTAATGCAAATCACGGTCTCTGGTTCTCCTCGATGTTAGCATGGGACATGGCTGGAGGCCTCTGTGTTTTGCTTTGTTCACAGACACAGACAAGCAAACAAATGCACGTTCTCAGCTATTTGACAAGTGTGATGTGAGTGAGGCTGGGGCTGCAGCTGGCAGTGTTTAGCATTTTAATCTAGGTGCTTTCTCGCCTGATGTGTGTTTTGCCCCATTCGACTGGGGTTTGTCAGGTCATGTCAGGAATGTAATTGTGCCTTTGGCTTTCAGGCATGGAAAAATAGCTTTATAATTGTCAGGGCCTCGTGCAAAATAAGAATGTGAAGCCTTTTGTTAAGAGTTAAGAATTTTTCGATGGGAACAGTAGAGTCTTCCAAAGCAGGTGGCATGGGACTTCACAGGAACTCGAGGCTGCTTTGAAAACACAATGAAAATGGTTGGAAACTCACAAAGCTTGTCAGATGGATAAAGGCAGGGAAGAGCTGAGGGTCTAAGTCCCTGGCATACTGACTGTGAGAAAAGCAAAGGACCCATGACTCATAGTAACCAACAGTAAAATAACAAACTGTCTCAGGTCTCTTGATAGGATTTTGGCAAAGCTACTCGATCAGTTATTTCCTTGGTGCTGTGATCAAATGCCTGACAAGAAGCAATCTAAGTTCAATGATAGGACCGTGGTTTGAGGGCATGCAGTCCATGATGGCAGGGAAGGGAACTCAATGCTGTGGCAGCAGAAGCGTGAGCTGTTGGCTCACATCCCTCTGGAACAGGAAGCAGAGGTGAGACAGGAAGTGGGGATAAATCTATAAACCTCAGTAATCATTCACTTCCTCCAGTGAAACTCAACTTCTCAAAAGTGTCATAATCTCCCCATATAGCGACATCAGTTTGAGGACCAAGTTGTCAAACACATGAGCCAACAAGGGGGACATTTCCCATTATAACCACACGGATGGATGCATTCTTGAATTTTCATAGGTTGTAGAAAGCAACTCAATAGTTATCTGGTGGAAGACCATACACACTTTCCCCTGCTTTTCATGCCCTTGAACTCCTGAATTATCTTTAGAGACTAATTTAAAAAAAGGCACATAACCAAAGACCCATTGTTGATTTTTTTTTTCGTAGTCTCTGAGCTGATTTTATACTTTCCAAAGGCTTGTACTTCATAGAAAAAAAAATTAGGTACTTCCTCCATGTTTGTACAAGTGGAAGGTCTCTTTGTCCAAGTGTTGAGGGACATCTTAAAGCAGATTTCTTTCCAGTCAAAATGGAAAATATCAACTAAGGCTTCAAAAGAAAGGAAATGTTATGTATTTTCTCATCACATTCGGCATTATCTATTTAGCAGGCAGGCCTTTAATCTTCTGAGCAGTATTTTTCCATTGTATAATTTGGAGTTTGCCTTAAATCAGCCTTAGCCTTTTAACTTGGCCTTTCTGAAACACGAATGGGGTTTGTACAACTTATCTTCCTTTCTCATTCACATCCTCCATACATTGGATTATCACTTGCCGGGTGTCTCACGAAGCGCTCACCACTCTCCCTGCCTCTGCAAATATTGAAGGAAACACAGATAATGCCTCTTTGTGAGTGTGAATTCATTAATGACCTTGATAAAAAAAAAAGAATTTTCCATGTCCGGCATCCTGGGAGGACGAAAATGATTTGGGGCTTGTTGATATGACCACTACAAATGAGAAAAGTACAATAATAGGCCTTTAAAAAAATCTCATTAAATCTTTTTTTCAATAAGAAAGCCAATCACATCTTTTCCAGGACCTGGGATGATTGTGAAGACACCATGTCTGCCACTATGCCTCCATCCCATAACCTGATGAATCATGGTGCTGATATCATGAGAGTTAAACTTTAAAACCAGTAGTATGCACATTTTAAGAGAGATGGTGGAAGCCAAGTGAAAGGGAAGGAAGGAGTCCATTGTTATGAAGACCCAATGATTACCTGGCACAGCACATCAGGAAAGCACACGCCAGTTGAATGCAGGAACCACACAAACAGAAAATTTGCAGCGCTCACTGGTTATAGGGTCCTCTCAAGTGTTATCCAGGGGAAACAGCTTTAGACCTTAAG
Organism: Zapus hudsonius; assembly: GCA_004024765.1. NCBI lineage: Eukaryota > Metazoa > Chordata > Mammalia > Rodentia > Dipodidae > Zapus > Zapus hudsonius. The sequence goes on along the minus strand of PVHP010028905.1, from coordinate 4,569 downwards.
CTGTTTGGAACAAAAGCACTCCTGTCCCTGTCACTGACAGGGACAGTCTTGGGTTTTCTCAGGTTGACTTCATGGAACATTCAAGGCACGTCTTAATGTATGCTTATTAAAATCTTATGTTTGCCTGTCATCTCGGTAAGTATTTATAGATTAATTTTGGTGATCAGCTTTGGAGGAGAATAGCTTCTACTATTCATTCACAAGTAAATATTGCAGCTCCCAGGTCCTTTCCCATGTAAATTCACACATTAGAATTCTGCTCTGTGATATAATGTTAGCAAGTCAGTCCTAAGAGAAGAACCTGTACCTGGGGTGTGGGTCTGGGGCTCTGGCCCCATTACTCAGGATGGGCCACTCTCTGAGTGTCCCTTTGGATGCTGGGCAATGTCGTGTCCTCCTTCCCTCAGTTAGTAAACTATTTTCTCATTTCTTCCATCAACTTTTATTTCTATATTCTTCTTGGCTCATGGTGAGTCTAAGAACACTCCAAGAACAGTTTGTATGTTACATCTGCCCTCTCTCTGCTCTTTAGTCCTTGTAACATATATATATATATATATATATATATATATATATATATATATATATATTTCATTTCTGATCCCTAATTTTGATCTTGTCATAAGAGAGGATTCCTGAGGCTACAACTAAAAGAATGACACAATTAGGCCCCAGGTTTTTTATGTTGGTTACAATTAACTCACTGTTGATACAAATTTGTCTGAAAAAGTTCTTGACTTTTGAGCTCATTCTGTTAATTAATTTTATTTTTCTCCATATCTTTTAGATGTGGTCTTTGCGTCCGATGAGCATTTGAAAGTTGGTCACTGTAGCATTTATCTTCCTGTTCCTGGGGCAAAACACTGGACCCAAATATGTAATATTACAGAATATGTAAGGAACTGGTTTATTTCATCTTACAGTCGTGAGGGGAAGCTGATGTCTTTCATCATGGCATGGACGAGTAGGGATTGGACATTACATCTTATCACACCAGCTCTGGGACTGTCATAGGTATGAACAGGGTAGTGAACATGGGAGTAAGTTGAGGCTAATGACCCTTAAGATCTACTCCTAGTGACACACTCCTCTAGCAAGGCTCTACTAGGTGGAAATTATGTATGAGACTTAATCACAAATACATGATACTAGGTATGAGGGTCATTTAATCCTCCAACTACCACAGCTACATTCACAAATCAGCTTTTGTTTCATATACTTTTTTTACTTTGTGTCTTTCCCTCATGTCTGCTGCCAGCAGATTTCAGTTCTTTGTGTATATTTACATCTATACACATATCTACAAATATTTGCATACATTTGTACATGTTTGCATGTGTTTTCATTTTTGCAGCAGCTGTCTCAATAGTCACTCCTCCAGTGGTCACATTGCTGCTGAGCCTGACTCCTAACCTTGGTTCTTTGGGTCTTGGGTCGGCTCCCCTGTCACTTAGTTCTTTTAAATAACTTTGAAGGTTGAATGGTTCCCTGACACAGTTACCTTCTCTTTGCTAGGACAAATCATCTGGTCGGTAGAGGCTCATGAAAGAATTTATTTCTGCCTTGTAGTTTTGAGGGGAACTTTCATCATGGTTGGGAAGACATGGTAAGAGCAGACATCCTGGAATTCACATCTCCACACATCAGTAGGGAGGAAACAGATGAGCTCACTAACACTGCCAAATGGGCCTTGGCTAGAATAACATCCCAAAGCCCATTCCCAGTGACATACCTCCTCCAGCAAAGCTCCAATTCCCAAAGGCTTCCCCACCTTCCCAAATAGTGCCACCACCTGAGATTGAGTGTAAGGCTTAACCACAAACACACAAGGCCATGGGGGAGTATTTTACATTCAAACCACCAAAGCACTTTCTTTTCTCATTTATACCATCCCCTTTATTGTAGTAATCAAACAACGAGCATCCAGGAAAAAAAAAAACACATCAAGAGCTCAATGCAAGGAAGAAATTCTATAATCATGTACAGATAAAACAACCCTATGAACCGAGACAGTGGAATTTTAAACTTTAAATTGCTGTTGGGGCCACCAAGTTGGGTTATATCTGAGGGTCTGTGGATGGCAAAGAGTCTCTTTGGGGACATAAGGCTCTCTAAGTTTCAGGGGTGGGCAGTGTTCATCAACAGTGCTTCGTTTCATTGCCACCATGAAAGCCTTAGAATTCCCAGTGGAAAATCAGTGTGCACTAAGTTTAGAGTACCCCTTGTCTGGAACAAAGTTTAAATAAGCTACTTGTGGATGGGGGGGTAGCTCAATGGACATATCACATGCTACAGAAATGTGAAGAGCAGAATTCCAGCATTCACGTTCAAGCTGAGTGGGCATGGTGACCACTTGTATTCCCATACTCTGGGAGTGAAGACAGAAGAACCCCAGGGCAAGCTGGCTGGCTAGACTAGCTGAATCCAAGATTTGAGTTCAATGAGAGAACCTTCCTCGGTAAATGAAGTGGAAAGTGAGTGTGGACAGCACCTGGCATCGACCTCTAGCTTCCACATGCATGTGTACATGTGTACACAAGTGCTCACCTATGTACATACACGTGTAGACACATGCCTACATACACCACACATGCCCACACACACTACACACACCACCTACACACATCCATAAAAAGAAGCCAGTTGGGGAGGAAGCCCCAAATGACTCTACACCTGTTTTCCATCCTCAGCGAGTGTTGAGGGTGTGGTGATATTACTCTGTGCTTTGGAAAATCTAGACTGATTTGCAGCATCAGATTAAGAGCCTGGGTGTCAATTTCAATTCACATGACATCTCTGGGGTTACATGGATAACAGTAAGTCTTTCTGTTCTTAGGTAACTTTATATTTTTTCTGAAATTGAGAAATAAACCCCTAAAAAATGTCAAGCCTTGATTTTATACTACCCCCTGAAAAAAAAGGCTTTGTAAATATTTCACCTTCCTCTGTGCTCCCCAACTGTTCTTCATTTATGATTTTTTTCCTTCAGTTTGCATTAAACTTGGTCTTGCCATCCGTCACTTTCTGTCCATCAGAATGCCGCGGTGGTAATGATGTCTATCGATTTTGCAAAACCACAAAACTCTTAAGAGAAAATAACACATATTCAAGGGGAAAAAAAACTGCCACCTTTAAGAAGCTAAAGCAAGTTGACAAATGTTTCTTTAAGTAAAGCTAATTGCATGGAATATTTTATGACATTTCCATGGAAAATGTTACAGGTCATCCCTGGAGGATTTAGGGGGGGGACATTTATAGATATTTCCTGCTCCATGGGTATTTTACAGGCTCCTGTGGAAAGCGGCAGTACTTATGCACAGACAGCACTTTTCCCTGGTTCACAGAAAGCCCCCAAAGCACCCAGAGATGTAAAGACTGTCCTGAGAGGATGCTGGGAGTGATTGTCACCTCAGATGACCACAGAGCTCTATAGCTGGCAGGGAAAGGGGTGGTTGGACCAAAGTTGTTTTGGTTGCCATGGCTGACTGATACGTCTCCTTCTGCCTTAGAACACTCCTCAGAGAAAAGACTTTTCTGAAAAGTGGTACTTATAATGTGAAGCACAGGGAAGAAGTATTATAAAACTATATTCATGTGGAGCCTTTGAGCATTTCCCTAACGTTAATCCTTTTTATTTTCTAAACTATTGGACATACCTTTTTCATCTCTCACATATATATTGTGCTCTGCCAGATGGCTAACTTCAGAGATGCTTGAATTATTTTTTTTTAAGTTTGTGTGTGTGCCTACGTGGGTGTGCATTTGCACCATAGGATACATGTGAAGGTCAGTGTTGTTTGTAGTCTGCTTCACATTGCTGGGATGAGCATCCAAACCAGACACAGTTTGTAGGAGGGAGGGGTTTATTTCATGCTCACAGATCGTGGGGGGTGGTGGGTTCCATCAGTGGTGGAAGAAGCTACTTTCATACATCCAAGCGGAGAGAAACAGCCAAACAGCCCCTGAAAACCAAAAACAAACAGGAATGGGCAATAAATGCCAGGGATCCTGGCAGAGCTCAAACCTCTCTGCATACGTTTTTATTGGAATTCAGATCCACCCCCAACACACCTTAAGGCTAGACTCCAGGATCTGTCCATAGTTACACCTCCTCCAGCCAGGCAGTTAGAGATCCAACTTACAAGCTTTGATTAAACACCTGAGTCTATGGGGGACATCCATTCAAACCAGTCAGAGGCAACATCAAGATGCCTGAGCTCTCCTCTCTTTGTAACAAGGCCTGTTGCTGCTGCATATGAACTGTCTGTGTAGCTGTTCTAGGAACTTCTGATTCTCCTGGCTTTTTCTCCCTGTCAGTGTTATTGGGATCACAGAGATATGCACCACTTTCATCTGACTTTACACCGGTGCTGGGGAAATCAATCCCAGGCCAGCAGGCTTTGCCAGCAAGTGCCTTTAACAGTTGATCTATATCCCTATCCCGTATTTATTTCTTGTGGATGGGAGTCTAATGTAGCCCAGGCTGACCCTGTGATGGTCAGACCTCTGCAGGGACCACTCCTCCCCTTGACTGGGAGGTGTCTAATTAGAGCTATAACCTAGGTGCTA
>PVHP010028904.1:0-22742 GCA_004024765.1 Zapus hudsonius | reverse complement strand
GAAAGAAAAGAGAATGGAAGGAGAGGAAGAGGGAGGAAGAGGAAAAAGGAGAAAAGTGGATGGAGACCTCTAAAACCTATGGAGCAACTGAAATTGTCCTCTGGCCTCCAGTTCGGGTTCAACACACACACACACACACACACACACACACGTAGTTGATTCACTCTCTTGTAGAATCACTTGGTTAAGACAATTTCTCCACTTCAAAGTTACTATTTTCCCCTTCAATTACTAAGTGTTTCTCAAACTTTCTCATGGCTTGAGTATCTTGCTACAGTTGGTCATAATTAGGATGGCTCCCAATGGTGAGTTTCTAATACCATCACTTCTGGAATTTCCCTTTCTGTATAATTATTTCACTATGAACTCTTGGATTCTCTTAATCAATACACCATAATCCTTTAATGCAATTAGTTCAGTGCTTGAATTTTGTGTGATTTGGTCACAGAAGCCTCTTCCCATCTGACTCTTGTGTCCTTTCGGCACAAGCTCTATAATCTGTGAGCATTTCATTATTTTTTTTAGGTTCATAATGTCTTTTTCCTTCCCCCATTCTGGGACCAAACATTTCTCCAAGGAGTTCTGACTCTTTTGAGCAGAAGATGGCTTTGGAAAGCAAGACCTGTGCTGCAGACATGCTTCTCTCTCCTGTCCTGCCCTTCATTCTAGTAGTTGACAGAACTGGCTTCTCTAAGTACATGCACACTGAGTTGTTCTCTGGAATCCACAGCTGTGTTGAAGTTCTGCAACTCATTGATTAGAACTTCTGAGGGAGAGTTGGAATATTGCAGGTAGAGAGCTTCATTTACATTGGCCTAGCTGTACATAGTCCCCCTAACAGCTATGTATTACTAACCATTTAATCTGATCTCAGATCTTTGTGAATGTTAGCTAAATCTTTTGGAATATATTAATTTAGCAGGCTACTGGCTTCCACCAATTGAAAGCTAAGAAGATTACAAGGTAGTATCTGAAACCCATAGCAGAGATTCCCGTGATCACCTGTAGTCCACCTGTCTGATGTCCTCACCAGTGTACTTGGCAGAGGCATTGGTTTATGACTTTCTTTTGTTCTGTGGCTATACCAGTTCTTGTTACCTCTTTGACAATTGTACATGTCATTTAGTGCCACCTGATTCTGTGTTCCTGGGCCGTGGCCACCCATATTTGACATAGAATTCCTTTTAGAGCAAGAGCTGTGTTTTGCATTCAACACATGCATAACTATTCATATACCACGCTTATATATTATATATCTATGTGTGCATCTATAAAACCATGAGCTCAACATATAACTGTTCATACAACATGCTTATATATCTATGCATGTATCTATATAAAACCATGAGCTCAACACAAACATAACTGTTCATATAACATGCTTACACATTATATCTCTATGTATGTATCTATATAGAATCATGGGCTCATCGTGGATACCTCAAATCTATTCCCCTCCCCTCCATGTGTGCATAGTTTGTAACAATTTTCAGTATTAGCTATTAAAACTTACTATATTAAAAACTGTTTGGTAGTTTCTTTTTTTAAAAAAAGAACTATACTCTTGTCCTATGGCTCAGCAATGCCACATCTTAGTATCTACCCAAAGAAGTTAAAAACTTAGGTCCTCATAAAAGCCTTACATAGATGTTTATAGTGTTACCAACTCGGTTCATCTATTCACTGCTTGAGAAAGCCTGTGTTCCAAGGGTAAATTGGGGCAAGAATTATGCTTGACTTGGAAAGCCAGAAAACCAAAGCTGGGAGGCTACTGCTAATAAAGACTGTCTTAATGCAGCCTAGGTTTCAAGCTCCTTTACCCCCTAGGCATGGGGAAAGAACGGGGACTCAGGTAATGACTTCCATGGACAAGCCTCCACCAGTGAGCAACTGGCAGATCCTAAAGGCCTTCCTCTAAGAGACTGTACAGTCGCTCATGCCTGGCCTCTTGATCTCGACTCTAGGTTATTCCTGGAAAATGCTGACAAACTGTAAGCTACACTCAGAAGTCAGAATTCCTGGGTTTCAGTGCTTCTCCCAAACTGTTTTTGTTTCAGTGCTTTTGAATTTGATAAAACAAAACCTAAGTAATTTTGAACACTTGCTAAAGGTTGGGCCGTTGGAATTTATGAAGAAAAGCTACCCAACTGCCAAGATAAGAAGCTTTCTTCAGAGAGAAAACCTGAAGTATGCTCACATGTGGTAAGTTGTGGTTGATGTTACAGCCCAGTTACTGGCCTTGCATCGTCAGAAGGGGATGCACTTGGCCATCACCAGAAAGAATACCAGGCTTCATTTAGACACCATCCAATAAATTTCTTTCATGATATTTAGTTTCAGAAACTGATGTGAGGTATTTATTTGTAAGTGAGCAGAAAGGGTCTGACGGGCCGGGAAGGTCCCAAACTAGGCTTTAAAAGTTTTAAGGTCCTCTTCAACCTTCTTCCACTTGTTATAATCCTCATACTATTGATATAGAACCATGAGATTCCAAGCATATAGGAAGGTAATTCTTTATATATAACATCTTCAGTTTATTCTTGGTTTTGTTTTGAGTTTGTGCTTATGTGTAATGGGAGGGAAAAGGTTATAGGATACAGGAAGAATTTTGATATTTCTAGATGTAAAATATGTTAAATTATGAAATTGGTAACCTTGAAATAAAATGACTAATAGTGACCAGAAAGAAATGAAGAGTGAAAAATTTTCCTTGAACAAATATATATATGTGTGTGTGTGTGTGTGTGTGTGTGTGCGCACACGCGTGTGTGTGTACAGTAAAGAAACTAGTATATATCTAGTAAAGAAACAAATGAGAAAAATAGAAATGAATAAATATCATAGTACAAAAAGAAATAAGAGAATGTTTCTAAATTTATTAGGCAATACGTTTTTGAAAAAAAGAAAATATTAATACCTTCATATTCCTCTGTTGTAAAAAATGGTTTGCTATCTGGGAATAATAAAATCACCATTTCTCTTTTTAAAACTCGAGCTTTGCAAATGTGTCAATGTTATCAAAACTAGTCTTCTTCAAATACCCCTGTCACTATAGTCAGATTTTTATGAATGGCTCATTGAAAACAATTTTAAGCTTTTAATTTCAAAGTTTTTCACATGAACGATAAACATACAAGTAATTAATTAGGAAAAACACTTCAGTATAATGAAAAGTTTTGGAAGTCTTTCACAAGAATACTGTTTCAGTTTTTGTTTCTTTGAGAACAATTCTGGTTTATTTTAAATAACTGTACTTGGATTTTTCCACTAAAATATCTTCATCAGAAAATTCACCATGCATTTATTTGGTTTTCACACAATTAATTTAAAAAAGAAATCTGAATTTTAAAGATATATTCAAAGTCAGTGAGATGCTTCATGTATGAACCAACACTTACTGGACACAACATTAAACCTACAGTTTACCTTCTGTTTTATAAGATGCATAAGGAACAGATAGGAACCCCAGTCACATAGAGTTAAAGAGACACAATTTCCGCTTCTTTGTATTTATAGTCTTCTGCTCTTGTTGGTATTTCCAATCTGGTGTTTAAATGTAGATAAACTAGTTCCAAAGGGATTGAAGACATAAGCTGTGCCTCAAGTAAATCCAAATGATTGCAACAGTAAAAAACTGACTTTCTCTTTTAAAAAGTATTTATTCATTTATTTAAGAGAGAGATAGGAGAGAGAGAATATGAGTGCACCAGGGCCTCATGCCTCTGCAAATGAACTCCAGAGGCATGTATCACTTTGTGCATCTGGATTTAGGTGGGTATGGGGACTTGAACCCAGGCCATTAGGCTTTGCAAGCAAGTGCCCTCACATTCCAGTGTGTACTTGGAGCGAGGATTGTTACACATTTTATCATTCATAATGCAGTCTTCTGTAAACTTTAGTGTGATTCATGAATGGCACAGAGATAAAACTGGGATGACAGCTTCTATTATTCTATGCAGTTGTATCAGATGCATTTTATCAATTTGATTTGAGGTACTCTGCCTCTAAGAACCTTGGCTAAAGGATAGTGTTTGTGTGTCCAAAACTTTCTTCCTTATACAACTGCTGTTTTCCAATACCATCAACCCTTCCTTCTATTCAATTTAAATATGCACAAAATTGGTTCCATGTAAGTACGGGATCTAGTCTGCTATCCACACAGCACACTTTTTTAAAATTTTATTTATTCATTTTTCAAGCAGAGAGAGAGAGAGAGAGAGAGAGAGAGAGAGAGAGAGAGCACCAGGATCACCACCTTGTGGGTCTGGCTTATGTGGGTACTGGGGAATTGAACGGGGGGGGGGCCTTAGGCACTGGAGGCAAGTGCCTTAACCACTGAGCAATCTCTCCAGCCCCACAGCACACTTTTAAATGTGTTTTCCCCCATTGCCTTTTCTTATCAGTAGGAAAGGAGAAAGACAAGACTCTGTGGATGTGAACATCAGCAACATATTGACAACCCTTAAATGTTTTGAGAACATATTGATTGGAAGGTGTTTCTGCTTTTCGAAAAATTGTCTGTGCTAAAGGTAAGAAAAAACCTATCATCATATTTTTGAAGAGATTTTGTGTTTTTTCAGTTCTGGTTTTTGTTTGAGATAGGACCTCAAGTAGCCCAGGCTTGCCTCCCCCTCTGGATGAGACTGCAGGCTTTGTTCTACCAGTTCTGCCATCATTACATCTGTGAAAATGTTGTCCCAGAGCAACAAGACAAGGCTTCTGCACAGCACTCCGGTGCTTTCAAGATGTTGACTGTTTGCTGCTCACAGTGACACCTACCTGTCCTTGGAGGTGTCTCCGGGTGTGGCCCACTGTCCAGTAGTGGCTGCACTTCTTCCTCTTGGCACCAAACCTAGGGCATCATACATACTGGGAAAGCACTCTGCCTCTGAGCTGTATCCCAAGCTCTTTTCATTTGGAAATGGAGACAGTGTTTCACTAAATTGCACTGTCTGACCTTACACTTGTAATCCTCCTGCCTCAGCATCCCAAGTAGTTGGTATTACAGGCCTAAGCCACCAGGCCTGGGCTTCACTTAGGCTCATTTGGGTCACATTTATCACCCAAGAACTGGATGACAAGCAATCAGGGCTGATAGACCAAGACCATTGGCTGGGTTGGAGTTGGGGTGCATGTGTGATCTCTTCAAAACACTTAACACCCAACAAAGAAGGCACCAGGGCAACTTCTCAGGAAAGTTAGGCAGTAGGCTTCTTGCACTGTGGTAGATCTCTGAAAGTCTAACGTTGTTCTGAATGCCGTCTGCTTACTTGCTGGTTTCTATGATTTTCGAACAGCATGACAAGCTGAATGTTGCACTTTTTTCTTATGATAGTCTCGGTTTATGGCCAAGGCTAGCCTGGAGCTCACTGTCTAACCTGAAGCCCATGATGAACCAACCTCCTGCCTCAGACTCCCAGTGCTAGAATTGTAGGCTATCAATGTTGTACCTCCATTGTTGCTTTCTCGCTATCATAGTATTCTCAGAACAAGAAAAAATGCAAACCCATTTCACCTCGAGAGATGACAAGTGACTCTTCTAAGGTCATAGGGTGACAGAGAGGCAGAGAATGGGAAGCCAACTCCCAGTTCTGAGCCAGGGGTTTTCATCAGCACCTAACACAGTAAGGAGGCTAGAGAGCCTGGATAATATTCCTGATGGCCAGGAAGTGTTTGTGATCAAGAGCACTTCCCTCTTCTCACAGGGAAGAGGGCATGCTGAAAATAAATAAATGGCAAGGAAGAGTCCTAATACATGATTACTCCTGTATAACACTTAACATGTCATCATGGTATCCTTTCAGAACCTACAAGAAATCATTTAAGAGTTCATTCTTTCTTTATTTCTACACATTCTAGTTCCAGAGTAATTATTTAACCAAATTGTGCCCTAGTTTCCAGTTTTGTTATTTACCTCTTTTTTCATTAGAAAATTTAATATATTAACATCTTGCAAATTGGTCATATTTCCATAAGGTTATATTCTTATTCCCTCTCCTCCACCTCCACCTCCACCTCACCGAGTGCCCTCCTTGGTGGGTAAGTTATCAGTAATCACTATGGAGTCACGAATGCACCATTCAGTCTGGGGGGGGCAATCCTCAGAATACACTAAGAGTCCATTCTTATTATGGCATCTTAATGTGCTATGACTCAGCTTTCTTTCACACCTTGAAAAGTTCAATCTATGTGTAACAAATATGAATGTGTATAAATTAATTAAGTGCTAAAACACCTTTAGCAAAAAAGAAAGCCTATTGATGTATTCAGTCAACTAAACTCAAACAATTTCAAGAAGCATATCAAAGGCTTGTTTCTTACCTGATTGATTTTTTTCCCCTTGCTGTCCACAGCACTAAGGGCAATCCTGTCAGCTCTTAAGCTTTTGTTTGACCCATGTTGTCAAATGCTTTGTGAAAAGATATTCAGCATGGCATCATGTGATGTCAACTTGCATTAATTCTTCCCCAAGGAGAGCTGTTCAGCATTCTGACTGTGTTTGCACTGGCATAATCTATTTAGCTTTGAGCTTCACTTCTGAAGGTTTACAAGTACCACTTCCTTGGGAAGACTCTTCTTTTTTGCAATTTCTGCACTAAAACAACCTTTGAAAGGACAATCATAGTGTTCTAGAAAGCTGCTTTCAGGGAAGCAATGAAGGAAATGGTAAATAGTTCAGGGAATTGAATAAAGATGGTAGTGACAAATGGATACTCAATTTTGCTGTTTTCATCACAGATATATTATAAAAAAATGAAAACTATCACGCTTACAAAAAAAGATTTCTCAATAAATCTATCCATACTATTGCATTTGTTTTATGTAAAGTAATAAATTTGTTTTCAGCTATTAACCACATGCTACATTTCTAGAATTATGCAAAGTCTTTTATTTCCATTAGAATGATTATTGTATATCAATACACACCAAGTGTTTTACTAATTGGGTTTCATAAACAGCAATGTGAGATAATAAAAAAGTGTTCATCTCAAACTCTTCATTGGAAAGAACACTGTAAACCACAAAGTCATAATTTTATCTTTCTTAGGAAACAGTTAAATGGGTTTTATTAAGACTCTAAAGCTAGATTTTGATGATTTTTAATGGATTTGTGATTTTCCCTCTTCTTTTAGAAACAGGATCTCAAGTATAGTCACACAGCAACTATCATTCAACTGCCTGGAATGGTCTATGTCAAGTTTTGTCCTTTCTACCATTTTTCTGAAGTTGGTTTCTGGTTGGTTCTGTCAGTACCAACGGCTCTTGTATGATGGTTGCTGGGTAATTTTTACCTAGTAGCTCAACCTCCACTTGTTGACCCACTTCACTTAGCTCGACAGGCACATAAGCGAAAGCCAGACTCTGCTGGATGCTGTAACTATAGCTTCCAGATGTTGTGTTACCAACCACCTGAAAAACAAGATGTAGTACTTGTCAGACACCTGGTCACAGTGCTGCTCTCCTCTCCAGATGTGATCTGGGCTACATGCCAGTTCCCATTCACCCTCTCATCCTTCCTTCCCTCTCTCTCTTAATGGTCCACTCCTACTCCCAAATTGCTTACTTCTACTTTCATATTACACACATATATATTTTTTAAAAATCTAAATTTAACATACGACGAAAAAAATGTAATGTTTATCTTTCTGCATCTGTTTTATTTCACTTGACATGATCTCCAGCCGCATATATTTTCTTGAAATGACACGATGCTGTTCTATATGGCTGAATAAAGCTGTATCTAGTGAGTATATATACCCCTTTCCTTATCCTTTCATCTCTTCAGGGGCATCAAAACTGGCTTCATATGTTGGCTATCATGAATAATGAGCCCTTTAGACACATGCCCAAGAATTATAGAGCTAGGTCATATCGTAGTTCTGTCTTTAGTTTTCTGAGAATCTCCCATGCTGACTTCCATAGTAGCTGTGCTAATATATATTCCTACCAATAACATATAAGGTTCATTTTTCCTCAGATCCTTGCAACTTTTATTATTGTTCTTGAGGTTTTTTTATTTATTTGAGAGAGAGAGAGAGAGCACGAGAATGGGCACACTAGGACCTCTTGCCACTGCAAACTCTAGATGCATGCACTGTTTTTTGTGTATGTCTTTATGTGGTTACTGAGGAATTGAACCCAGGCTGGCAGGCTTTGTAAATGCCTTTGACCACTGAGCAATCTCCCCAGCCCTGTTATTGTTGTTAAGACCCATCATCTGAAGGATTGAATCAGGGAAAGGAGAAAATTTTCTTTTAATTTTTTGATGATCATTGAAAATATTAAAAATCATGAAAAATAATTCTCAGAAGTACACATCTGCATGACTCTGAAATTTCTCATTTTAAAATTAAAGATCCAGAATAGTAACCAGCCCCCAGGTGCTAGCATATGCAGTGCTGGAAGGCGCTACATAAGCAGCCAGGGGAATTGGTCAATAATATTTGGAGGAAGCAGAGACCACTGATATACAGTGTAGATTGTTGCCATGAGAAGGCTGAACACACTGCCTCCTGGGAGAGATCAACAAGCCAAGAAGTGATCACTTGGGCAATAGAGGCGCCATAACCTGGGGGACAGGTAGTCAACAGCTTTCAAATTGGCCAAGAAGTCCACTTAGTGTCAAGGAGCCCTTAACTGGAATTGGGGCTCAAAGCAAAATCCTACGGGAACCAAAAACTTGGGCCCCAAGGAGAAACTCCTATTACTAGAGAACTACAGTGAGGCTAATCTCAATAGAATCTCACCAAATTAGAAATGTGTATTGCATTCAACCCATATTAACCTCACTCTCTGATGGAGATCCTGTTTGTATTTTTCAGAAGGCAGTGAGAGAGGTGTGGTCATTCCAACTCCACCAACAAGCTAGAGGCAGAGGGCTGACATCCTAGCAAGAGATGAACCACCCCAGGCTTATTGTGTAGACCCCAAATGAAACCCTTGAGAGAGTGGGGGGATAGCAAGAGATCTATCAGCACAGCTAATTAGTCAACCCAGGATAGGTCAGCGAGACAGACACCAACAATTTCCAACACGACCCAAAGCAGAAGTACAGAGGCTCTTAAGATCTGAACAATAAAGCAGTCTTAAATCTCACCCACCATGACTCAGGGAACTAAGCGGAAGAGGGGGCGGAAAGAGTTAAGAGCCTTGGTGGGGGAGAATTTCAAGAGACATTGCCCCCCTCAGTAACAACACACAAAGGGGGGCGGAACCTGGCTGCCTCCTATGCTATCCATAACCCCCTACCAGATGGAACTATCCAATATGCCCACCAAGGATAACCAGTGGATTGGGGACAGGGAGGAGGGGAATGGGGATACCAACATAATCTTTGCTAATACAATGTATCTAATTTTGGACAATAAAGATATCAATTTAAATAAATTAATTAATTAAATAATAAAAATTAAAGTTCGTTTTGTTGGGCTAGAGAGATTTCTCAGTTTTTAAGGCGCTTGCTTCCAGAATAAAGTGGCACATGCTTATGGATTTTGTTTGCAGTGGCTAGAGGCTTGGTGTTTCCATAATCTCCTCTCTCTCTCTCTCTCTCTCTCTCTCTCTCTCTCTCTCTCTCTCTCTCTCTCTCTCTCTTTCTCTGTATCTCTCTGCTTGCAAAGAAATAAATATTTCTTTAAGTTTGTTTGGTTTTGATTTTTAATCTTTGTGTGTGCTGCATGTGTATGCATGTATGTGTGAGTGCAGGCAGGTGCACGCGTGCAACAGCTCCTATATGGAGGTCAGAGATCATGTGTGAGGTGTTGGCCCTTGCCATGCCTTGTTTGAGGTAGGGTTTCTTATTGTTTGGCACAAGCTTCTGGAGTTTCCTGTCTCCCACCCCATCCAATTGTAGGAGTGCTAGAATTAAAGGCGTGCACTACTGTGCTCAGCTTTACATGGGATCAAGGGATCATCATTCAGGTCTTCATACTGCACAGTAAGCACGTCACTCACTGAGCCACCTCTCTAGCCCCTACTTTGATTGTTTTGGGTCAAGGTCTCACTGTGGAACTCAGGCTGGCCTTGAACTAGTAATTCCCGTGCCTCCACATTTCTAAACACTGACATCACAAGTGTGTACCACCACATCCACCTAACACTTTTAGTTTCTTAATACCTGGCATTATTTCATTCAGTTTCGTACTAAAAGATTCAACAGGACAAAGCATAGAATATTTTCATTTTTAAATTTAAAAAAATTTCTTTCACCATTAAACAAGTACGGCAATAGGAGGAAGGAAAATCTAAGAATACAAATGCAAACTTAATTAACTTTCTATCAGGGTTAAGAAAATGGCTTGCCAAAATAACGCTGAATTAAACTATTTATTTAATATGTAAATAGTCAACCATCATGAAGCCAGTGTTCTGTATGAGAGAATATAATGTGTTCCTGCATGTATATTTATATACATGTATTATTTTAAAATCCTGACAACCATAAGGTACTTAAGTAAATTGTAATTTTCATACCTTAGCATTATAATGAACAAAACCACTTTCCTAGATCCCAAAGGAATTAGTAGAGTCCTGGTAGCTACCCTTTTAATGCTTACAGCTTACTTTGGAAATATCAGACATGGAAAAAAAAAAGAAAGAAATTAGCAGCAGACAGCCATGGCAGAAAAGACCAGTGCTAAGAATCAAGCCTGGAATGTTCTACAGTATGAAGATGGATGGAATTAGGTTGGCAGAAATGAAAGATGACCTTTCAGGAGAAAGGAAGAATATTGCTGGCACATAGTAGGTAACATGAAAAAAGAAAATTTCTTGAGGGGCTGGGGAGAATGCTCAGCAGTTTAAGGCACTTGGTTGAAAAGCCTGCTGACCAGAGTCCAATTCCTCAGCCCCCACGTAAAACCAGACCCACAAAGTTGCACATGTTTCTGGAGCTCATTTGCAGTGGCAAGAGGCCCTGGCATGCTTACTCTCTCTGTGTCTCTTTCAAAAAATTAATAAAAATATTTTTTAATTGTTGAATGAAAT
This sequence comes from Zapus hudsonius, assembly GCA_004024765.1. Lineage (NCBI taxonomy): Eukaryota > Metazoa > Chordata > Mammalia > Rodentia > Dipodidae > Zapus > Zapus hudsonius. The sequence continues at coordinate 11,756 of PVHP010028904.1, read as the reverse complement.
TGTGCCTATCTTTGTGAACAATGAAGAGGCCAACAGTCAAAGGGAACAGGTTGGCAAACCAGAGAACAGTTAAAAAGGAATCAAATCCCAGGAGATGAAACCAAAGGCTTTATGATATTTAAAAAAAAATCTGGGGCTGGAGAGATGGCTCAACCGTTAAGGCACTCGCCTCTAGTGCCGAAGGCCATGGGTTCAATTCCCCAGGTCCCACATAAGCCACACCCACAAGGTGGTGGCCCTGGTATTCTCTCTCTCTCTCTCTCTCTCTCTCTCTCTCTCTCTCTCTCTCTCTCTCTCTCTCTCTCTCTCTGTATCTCTGCTTGAAAATGAATAAATAAAATATTTTTTAAAAAATCTGTATAACTAACCAACCTGATTAGAAAAGGGTTAGTTCAGACCAGATCTAAAGGAAAAGATGAAAGAGAACTAAAATCAGAAAATGCAAAAAAATATAAATAAACCTGTCAAATCAAAGCACTGCATAAAAAAGAAAAGACAACAGAAGCAAAAGCAAAATAAGATAAATAGCTCTGCTCAAAGTGTTTTTCCCTGGTCACATAACTCTGTGCAATTTGCCTTGGAACCCACTGTCCAGTTCATGGCTGATGGACAGGACGCTCTTGGATGTGGGCTGGCCTGGAGCCCCCACTGTCCAGTGTTCATGGCTGGTGATCAGGACACTTATAGACGTGGACTGGTCTGGTGCTCTTTCCGTCCAGCCCCACCACTGTGCCCTGTCTTACTGCTTCACTTCTGATCTTTTGGATCTTAACATACTTGTGAATTGAGGTGCAGACCCTTATCTCTGTGTCCCAGTTCTTAATGAGTTCTTTGAAGCCCCTAATCAGAATCCATATAATTAAAGAACATGCATCCATCCAGTGTATTATTATAGCCAAGATGCAGCACACCCCTTACGGTGCTTTTCTCCTTTGGGTCATAGTTAAGACACATAAGGCAGGGATTTAGGTTCAGGAGGCTGGGGTTTTAATCGCTGCCTTTTCAAAGACTGTCTTGATACTTTGGGTTTCACTTCCCAAGACAGATTTGTGTTTGAAGCTGGGAGAGTTAACTTCAGCAATTTAACAAACAGGAAGAGCCGGGAGTCAGTCCCCTGACTCACTGGTCACCAGCCCTCAACCACTTTTCAGATTCTTCTCATCATGCGTGTCTCCCCTACCATGTGATTGCCTCCCAGTCATTTCTGCATTAGTAAGCAAAGGAAACAGTGTGTTCACCTTGCAAACGCTGATCTGTAAATGGGCTTTGTTTTCTGCTAGAATTAATTTTCATTTCAACTTTAATTCTCTCTGATCCAGGGGTTAGCAGCCCAGGGTACTTTCAAAGTCTGGCCTTTCCTTTTATCCTGTTATTAAATTTCCAGAGAGAGAGAGCTTGTTTTTTTTTTATTTCTTTCCTTCCCAGCATAAACTTTAAATACTCATTCCTTAACTCATCTTTCTTTTTACTCAGGGCATTGTAAGAACGACTTGTCCTCATCCTCAGCCTGGTAGATTCTCATTGCTTATATTTTTAGAACATTGACCTTGTTTTTTACCAATATAAATGGTTCTCCTTTATTTTTAGCTTTTCTTCGCTCCTCTCTTCAATTGGAAGTCTCTGACTTAAGATAACATGGTAAATGCCCTTCCAAGGAAGTGACATGGATGAAAGTTGGATGGTGTATTGTGCTTCTGTGACTGTTCCTATGTGTACTTCCTTCCCAGATAAGCTTCTTTTAGAAATAAAACATCCAATATAATATATCCTCCTCTTAAGGTCTCTTATGCCTTGATTTAAAAATCAATTTAAATTTAAAAATCTAAACCTTACTTAAAATTACAGGTGATGCCCAGGTCCCAATTGGAATTTACTTTTCACCATCTGACATGACATATATTTTCTTTATTTTGCTCATTTCTGTTCCTTTCCTTCCTGGGGAATGGAGCCTCCATAAAAATGGCCATTTTTGTTGCTATTTTTCATTGTTGGCCACTGTGTCTACAACATTGCTGGCACATAGCAAAGACATAATGAAAAAAATCTATGTTGAATAAATGAATAAACTTGTTCTCTATGTCCAGAAATGGAAATGTTGCAAGAACAAAATATCAAATACCAGCACACCATAAATCTGGACAAAGTCAATAATCAAAAAGCAAAAAAAATATCATCACAGAATATAATAGTTTTCAACCTATAAGTTATCCTGTCATGCTCAAGGACATAGTAGGTGTGATGGTTAGGTTTTCTGTCAGCTTGATCTTTTAATTATCTTGGGAAGGTCTCTGAGGATGTTTACAGGAAGGCAGCCTCTCAGTAGGGGGCAGGATATAAAGAATCTCAAAGAAGCTAGAAGTACACATCCTTTCCTGTATGGGCCATGCAAGAAGGAAATTCCAGAGACTCAGGAAGCCATTAAGTCTGGGAAAGGGTTGTAAGACCCCCCACCCTAAGCCTATATAAAGGGGAAGAAATTCTCTCCTTGGCTCCTGGTCTGTTCCTTGTTCTGTGTGTGTGTGGTGTAGGTGATGGGTTTCTCTCTCTCTCTCTCTGCTTGACCTGTGAAAGAGGGCCAGCCTCTTTGGCTGTTAAGGAACTTCCCCTCAATCTGTAGTTTCAATAAATACTTTCCTCCCCCAAATTGTGCCTGGTTTGAAGATTCATCCCAGCGACGTGTGGCTGACTACAACAGTAGGAGAGCTTATAGGTTGAAAACTATTAAATGGATATTTCAAAATACCTAAGAGAAAGGGTTCTAAGTGTTCCCCACACAAAGAAATGGCAAATGTCTGAGATAAGATAAATGATAATTATGATCACCACACAGGTATTGAAGTGTCTGTCACATTATCCTTCATAAATATGTACAATGACTAAAAATCAAAAAAAAATTAAAGGAAAGCCTTTTAATAAGATGATCAGAAAGCAGGCTATCTGCATCATAAAATGATGATTCTACACAGAATCAAAGAGCAGGCAGACTCATATTGAGAAATGAAAGAGGTACAATCCGATCATACAGTTAGCAGCTCTGTAAATAGAGGGCATTTGGTAAGGAAGATTAAAAAATAAAGTATATAAACTTGGTGCATACACTTGGCAAAGGAAATAAAATTTTACAATGGAATAAATAAAATATTGGGAAAAAAGAATATGTGAATTGTCACTTTAAAAAAAAAAAACCCAGGTTCCAAAACTCCTGCATATTGACCCGCCCCCCACACAGAAGAGCTTCTCAGAGGAGCCTTGCAAGCTGTCTGTACCCTAGCCCCCAACACCTGCCTGACAACACCAGCCAGGCACAGTCAAAAGCCGAACCACGTTGGTTTTACAAATAAAGTGGAGGAGATGAAGTTTTGTAGAAAAGTGACTCCGAGAGAATGGTGTGCAACATTGCAAGGTGGAGATTTTATTCTTTCTGAAGAACCAAATAGTGACCACTTTCGTGTCGCCTTCTAAGCTTCAGCCCTCATTGTCATAGACATTTTCATTTGGAAAGTTTTTTTGTTAGTATGCTAATTACCCTCTTCTGAAAGAGTCCTGAGAAGCTAAATCACAATGCCAAATCCTTAACAAAATCCATCTTTTCAATCCACAGATATGGATGTGATGAAGAAATAGATTGTCTTACTCTCTAACTCATACCCGTTTTATTGTCCAATGTATTTTAAGTCTGTGAACATATATATATATATATATGTATGTATGTATATATATATATATCATATATTGGGCTGGGGAGATGGCTCAGTGGTTAAAGGCACTTGCTTGCAAAGCCTTCTGGCCTGGGTTTGATTCCCCAACCTGCCATGTAAAGCCATATGGGGATTAGTTTACAGTGGCAAGAGTCCCTGGTGCATGCATACATATACATGTGCAAATAAATAAATAAAAATAAAAATGTAAATAAGGCCTATGCGCGCTTATAGTTACAAAAATGAGCAACTTTTCAATTTCTTTTCAGTTAATTGCTTTCTGTTTCTTGACTGCAAATCAGCTCAGAAATCTAAAGGGTGTCATCCTTCCAATAAGTAAATAAATTAGAAACAAAACCTCTACAAAAACACAGAGAGGTTTGCTTCTGGGTGATGCCGTGGCCCTGGCCGTGAGCTCCTGTCACTCACCTTGCCCTTGTACCAGATGCTTTCATTTCCCTCTGGATCCACATCATCCGTTGCCAAGGTGAGGCAGACCAGTCTCCGTTTCAGCCCCTTGGCTTTAATCTGTTTCAGCGCTTGCTTTCCTATGAAGTTGGCTGGCTGCAGGAATCCAAGATAATGATGATGAATGAATGCTCAGACACTGTGACAAGGTTAGAGATGCAAGCATTTAAATTTGTCTTTGCTATTTTCTCGCCAATTACACATTAAATAAAATACAGATTGGATCACACGTCTAGACAAATATTTCTTAGTCTTCAAATGACAGTATGAGCCACCTATTCCTTCAGAATATGTTAGACTTAATGTAATAAGTTGTGATGACAGTCTTATCAGAATCGCCTAAGCGTAAAAACATACTGCACGAGGCGGTGATCGTGGGTTATGAAAGTGACCCCTGTATCTAACGGGTCTGGACAGTGGTATCAGGTGCCTGTGCAAAGTGTGACTCAATTTCTGCCTATTGAAAGCTTTTCATGAGAAATAGACTTTTTTGACATGTGACGGCAAAACAACCCCAAAATGCTTTATATTATTTTTTCTTCTTCCTCCGAGTAATGTTGCCTGGAATTGAGCTGCTCATTAGTTCATTCAGGAAGCATTCATGCAGCCATACATATGGAAGGCATCGTGCTAGGCCCTGTGGGGGTAGCAAAACGAGTCAGACACCAGCAATTTGAACAAAGAGTTTATTCTTGAGGACTTTGCTTTTCAACCTTTCTTCCTTCTTCTATGCAACACATGACAGATGACACTTCTATTACTAATATACCCTCATGGGCACACTCAGGGTTATTCCCAATGCCATGTGAGTGAGTGACGCTGTTATGGAGATAACCTTGAATCCATTCTTACAAGTTAAAAAAAAAAGGTAGGAATCAGGAAGACTTTGACATTATTAGAATACACCTCACAACTGAGCAGGGCACAGAGGGACTCAACCAGAATGCCAGGGGACACTGGATAAGTGAGACAAACACATCAGAAGCTAAGAGCAAGGGCAGTGGCCTGGAGGGAGGAGTTCCCTCTAGGTCGGTCTCCACAGAATGAGCCCAAGCAAGCATCTCTTATTTTATGGGGTGGAAAGGGATTTTGTGATACGTAAAGCAAATCCCTGCTGATTGAGATTAGAAATTACGATAAAAAACCTAAAAACAATTCTCATAAACAGAATATACTCTCAGAAGCAAACAAAAACCTCAATAAGCAACACCAAACTTTAATTTCTCCATTGGCCAGAGAGAAAATATTTTATGCCAAAGATGCCTGCCACTGCCAATATCAACATAAAGACTTGAAACTGTGATATTTTATATAGGATTAATGGAGGAGGATAGACCACAGAAAGAACTGGATATGAATTCATATATAAAATAAACTCATGATAAAAACTCACAGTGTACCAGAATTCACCACAGTTAAACTAGGCATACTCAAATGCAGAAAAAGCCTCTATACAATGACCAGCACCTTTGCTTTTGTATGTGTGTGTACATGTGTGTCTGTGAAGGCCAGGGACAGCTTCCAGTGTCCTTTCAGAGGCCATCCACCTTTTTTGAGAAAGGGTCTGTCACTGACCTGGAACTCACCTTCTCAGGCTAGAATGGCTGGCTAACAGGCCCCAGGGATCTGCTTGCCTCTGCCTCCCCAACACTGGAATTACAAATCTATGTACCACCACACCAGGTTTTGTTGTTGTTGTTGTTGGTGGTGTTTGTTTGGGTTTGTAATATGGTGTAGTATGTGTGGTGTGGTGCCCATACACTCGCCTGCAAGGGGTTGGGGCACTTGGGTGGCCAGGGCAGAATGTCCTGTGTCCTGCTTCACTTGTCTGCCTGGTCTTGGGTTTCTTGAGCTGGAGTCTCTGCTGATTCCAGTGCTTGCAGAGCTCTGATGATTCTCAGGGCTCTGCTCTCCTGTGGGAGCAGTTACAGGCCCACATGGCCACCCCCAGCTGTTTGTGTGGGATTTGGGGATTCAAACTCCTGTGGTTTTAGGCTCCCCCAGACCCTCATACTTGCACAGGAAGTGTACTTAACCACTGAGCAATCCCCCCAGCCCCACACCAGTTTTTTAACATGAGTTCTGAGGTTCAAGCTCTAGTCCTCATGCTTGCAAAGCAAGCTCTTTACCAAGGGAGCTATCTCCCCAGCCCTTTTTCCTCTTTTTAAAGGAAACTGGCTACAACGGATGCATGATGACGAAAGGTGTTTTATAGCCTCTGTTTACACAGGAGTCAACACATATGCTGGTTGGGGAAGAAAGGTCTCATGCTGGATATCATGTGGACATCCACTTCGAACAATTCAAGTGGCCAGTGCTTAGACAGACTGTAGAGTGCAGTGGATCCTGGGTCACTGCTCACCTCCAGTCACGGAGTCAGAATCAGGAATGGAAATTCGGTTAACCTTGAAGGCTTTTGGAAGTCTCCTATTAAAGAATTTTCTTGCGATTATTTTTTTTATCCCTTGTTAAGTCTGTGCTGTGTAGGCAAGTACTATTCGGAGCTTATATTCAAAGAGTGTTTGCAACATGGTCTTGGAGCTTTGTAGGTACTGCCAGGGAAATGTGATCTCCTTCCCTGCATGCCTCATCCTGAAACCGTTCATGCTTGAACATGTCAGAAGAAAAGAGAGCAGTTGGGGGTGACAGGAACCGTGGTGGTACATGACACACGATGGCATATCAATCAGCATGTGAACCATGACTCGTGGAGCGTTCTCCACGTTCCACCTGGGTGTGAGCATCACCGATGAAGTTTAAAGCAAAGAGCATCTAATGTGTGGGGGCAGAGTGACAGGATGCACAATAGGAGATCAAGGTGAGGGTGACCGATTCCACATCTGTGTGAAGTCAGGGCTGGGGACCACATTCTGTCAGAGACCATTTAACAGTGACAGTTGCCGGGAGTTGAGTTTTGAAACATGATTAGACCTCATAATCACAATGGTCTTTTCCAAAAGTTCTTGTCCCTGCATTATAATTTGACCTTCACCGTGACCTGAAGATGATGGAGTGGGTCTACAAAGGGTAAACAGACCCAGCCAAATAAATGAGCAAACTCCCTAAGAACCACAATGGCAGGAGACCTTCACTATGCTACTGCAGTCAATGGAGGAGCAATAGTAGCTGAGCACCGAACACCAAGGCTTCTGAAATGAGGGCTTTGGGGGGTGCTGGATGAGAACTCTGGGGGTAGGTGCCAAAACAGGAGCCAGAGCCTGACTTTGCTTTTTCCAAGTTTGTAATTGTAAGAAAGGCTCACAAGAAGCATCTGGTTCCCAGTTGATAGACGGGGATGGGCAGAAAGCATTCTTTAGAAAGAAATTACAGTAGTGAGTTTACCAAAAATATTATTAATACATAATATTTATAATGTATTAGGTGCTGGTATGTAGCAGATACTTTGCTGAGGGCTGTAATGTTCATAAGCTCATTTAGTCTCCTTGGCAACCCTATGAGGTAGGTATTTTTTATCTTCAGTTTATAAGATGTAAATTAAGACTCAGTTACCTGGCAACATAATTCAATACTTTCAGATTTTGTCCATATTTTCAAAACCACCTGGGTCTGGAGTCAACCCTGGAAAGCATGGCTGATATGAATGCTCAGAATGTGAATGTGAGTGTTGTGGCCTCTACAATTCTAGCACAGAGGCTCGAGAATTTTGAGTTTGAGGCTATCCCAGGCTACATAGGGAGACCCTGTCTCAAAATAAAAAAGATAAATGAAAAGAAGACTGCCTTAACTTTTTTTCTTTCAGGTGTTCTGCACCTGTTTTGATTGACATTCATTATACAGTATCTTTGTTGTGTGTAAAAGATTTTGAAAACACCCTGAAAGTGATGACAAAGGCACTTTCACACCAATATCATATTTTTGAAGTAAGAAGTGATCTTGTAAGCAATATCATCCTTAGACATGAATGGAAACAAGACTCTGCCCAACAACCAAATGTTCACTGACAGTAAGTACATGCTATGATGGTTGACCTTGACTGTCAACTGGTGAGGATGGAGAACACAGAGGAAATTAGTAAAGCACATCTCTGGGTTTGTCAATAATGGCATTGGAAGAGATTGGATCATGATTGCTCTGACCTGATAATCCACTTGGTGGATTAAAATATTAAATATATATTTGCTAGTGGTTAAGGTAGATGTAATTTATTTGTTCTTTTATTTATTCATTTATTTGCAAGCAGAGAGAGACCAGACAGACAGAGAGAAAGAGGAAAGTGAGAATGGGTGTTCCAGGGCCTCCAGCCACTGCAAATGAGCTCCAGACACATGCGCCACTCTGACGATCTGGCTTTGCATGGGTACAGAGGATCAGACCAGGGTCGGCAGGCTTTGTAGGCAAGCCCCCTTAACTACTGAGCAATCTTTCCATCCTGGATTCAAAATTTGAATAGACTAGTGGGAACTGGAAGACGTGTGGTAGGTAGGGCCTGGTGGGAGGAAGCAGGTCTCTGTGGGCATTTCGTAGGGGCTTCATCTTACCAGGAACCCTCCTGTTACTGCCCTTCAGCTCTGCTTCCTGTCTGCTGTGAGGTGAAGAAGCTCTTCTCTTGTGTGTTTCCACCACTGTGATGTCCTCAAGTGCATGGAGCCAAGCAAGCATGAACTGAACTCCCTGAGGCCATACACCCAAATAAACCCTTCTTCGTTCCAGCTATTTCTCTCAGGTATATTGTCACAGCAGGGAAGAAGAGTAACCAATCCATAGTCCTAAAGCACAGAGAGGGGCCAGCACTTGTCCTTCAATGCAATTACCTCCTCAAATTAACCAGCCTCCTGATTCCAGAAGACTTAAAGCAAGGTGATGGCATTTTGTTCTCATTTTATTTGGCTTGCTTCCCAACACTATACATGTTACTCTGCTACCTAGTTATGGATTCTAAATGAAAAGAAAATGTGTCTGAAGGTTATGCTGTAATTAAAAGTGGTGCTTTCAGAATGACCCAAGATCAGCAAAAACATTTGTTTAATGAGTCACTGCCAAATTAACTATATAAATATCAGTTGATGTCTTTGGGAAACGCATACATTTCTAGAGCATTGAGACTAGCATTTGAAAGTAGTCTTGATTTGTGCTTTTTAAAACTTATTAATTTTAAGAAGGAATAAGAGCTGGCAAAACAGTGACCTGTTGTAATACGTACTAACATCCACATATGCAGAAACATTAAGTAACTTTTAAGTGAAAAGGAATTACACATCTTTTATGAGATCTGTTAATGGCGTGTATAGAACCAATATGCTAATGTAAGTGGAATGAACGAAATCAGTATGTTTCATGCTCTTAGGACAGTGGAGCGTGTGAAGCTGCATAAAGTCAGATCTGAGAGCAGCAGGAGAGGAGGACTCTGATTGGTCCATAACAGACCAGGGAAAATGGTAAAAACAAATCTTTGGCTCTTTCTTTTCCATTTATATGGAGTAAAATGCCACCAGAAAATTCAAGAAAGTCATCGATTTAATTTTGGGAGCCAAATCTTTTAAACCTAGATACAAGGGAAAAAATCAGTTCTGCTTAAACACAGCAATCTCAGAAGGAAAATTCCAAGAATACCTGTGACTGATTTTCCTTTTGCTCTTGATTAATGGATTTCTTCAATTTCTAATTAAACCCAAAATGCCACTGATTCTCCCTTCTAAACAAACTTCTTTTGAAACAAATCAAAGTACCATGAAGAGCAATGATAATAGGTTTTTTTTTTTTTTTTCCCCAGCAGAGGTTTAGTTGGGAAACCTTTAAAGCATCTCTTCTGTTATTTACCCATTTGGCTTGTTTGAAATGCTTCCTTTCAGGACCCTACTGTTCATGTCCACAAGATGGCAGTGTGATCAACACACATCCCTATGCAGACCTATTCTGTAGAATTAAGAATATATTCTACAGCTTGATTCCCAAAACATTTGCTTACAAGCTGCATGAGACCCTAGGAAGTGATTCTTTAACATATGGCTTGGCGAGGTGTATAGCAAACAGAAGTAAATAAATGTCTCCTAGAAGTATGTGTTCCTATAAGCCAGAGCCGGGGTGAGGCTGTGCTAAAACCTCTGTTAGAAAGGCATGAGCCTGTACCCTTCCTTGTTCCAGATCTTTCCTTGGAATGGAAGATTGCTCCAATACCCTCTTCTTCTTTTTCCTACATTCTTTCCCATTAAGACAAGAACACAATTCACAAAAAAACAAAACCAAAAACCTTCCTGGGCAGATTTTCAAGTCTGATAAGGCCATTATGGAAAAGTCCCTGTTGGGAAAGTGACCTTTGAACCCAGGCTAAAGTGATTTCTTACTCCTCTTATTCCCTGTGCTTGGGATTCCCCACTATAAATGAGGAGGGGGCAGGGGTCTCCAGAAACCCTTCCAGCTGACATTCTGTCTCTCTGTCCCTTTTCCTCACATTGGGGCGGCTAATCATTATGGTGGGGGTCCAGCAGAGACTTCTATTTGCTTTGAAAGTTAAGAATTGATTTCAAACAGGTGTAAAATTCCAGGGGTTTGGGTTTCATTAGTTTCTTTGTTAGCATCAAGTGTAAATGTACCTGTGTTAGCTGCCACTCCTGTACACCATCAACTCCAGAGCTACGTGGTCAGGAACATTATTAGTTTTAGGCACATTCTTCTAACAGTTTCTGAACGTGCTTTTTCTATATACTAAGTGTCTGGGGAACGTTTTGTCTTTTAGGTATAGGACTTGAATGATCAAGTTGTATAATTTGTAATGTTTTACCAGTTTTTCAAAAACCTGTCTCACATGACAGACTGCTAAGCCATGACGATGTTGTGAAAACACCAGGTAGATCTGAGAAAAAGTGACCCGATCTATCCACTGCCTTAGTAACTAGACTTCACCATGATGGTGAGACAGATGCCAACCTTCCCCGTGACTGAAAAACCCAGGCTAAGGAAAGTAGAAAATGGCCACAAGAGAGGCAAAGGGAGATGGATCAAGGGAAGGGGACAGTAGAGTGGGGGTGGGAAGGTCTATGTGTGGTCAGGAAGAGAGGAGGGAGTGGAGAAGGTTACCTAAAACTAAAGATGTTATGAATAAACCATATGAAAACCTGCTAATTAAAAAAAATTAAAGAAAGTTTGGGCAGAATGACCCTGCAGGATGGATCATGCCATGCCCAGAAGTCAAGGATTGTTTTAGGAAAATCCCAGTGCAAGAGATTGGACAGGGAGGCCCCTGAGTGCCCACAAAACAATACAGGCTAAAGCCAATGATCTTGATTGCCCACCAGAACCAAATGGTAAGACCCTATTGATGAAACCACATTTTTTTTGGTTTCAGGGCACTGAGAAATCCAGCTAGAAGTGAGATGGAAAGCTTCTCCCTAACCCTAATGGGTGGCCGTCATAGTGCTAGAAAGTGCTCTGCAGCCTTCAGTTTTCAACAGACTTGTCCAGCAGCAAGCCTCGCAAGCTTCACAACTGGCCAACCAGGAAAGGTGGACCCACTGCTGTAACAGTGGCATGGATGCTATGGAAGTAAACAACTGCTTTCTGATTGGACTTCAGGCCTTCTCCACTAGAGGGAATTCACGCCTGCTACTGAAAAACCTTGTCAAAAGCTTATGG
>PVHP010028903.1:0-22783 GCA_004024765.1 Zapus hudsonius | reverse complement strand
AAGCCATTTATATGTGTTTATATGGCCACTAAATTACCAAAAGAATGAGAAGTGATGTACTGTATAATGGTATAGTACAAGTTAGTGTTTGTAGAACAGAGCGTCCCAGGCTCACAGGCAAAATTGGTACTTGAATTTCATGAGTGACTTTAGATCTTTCATGGTGATGGCTTTGAAAACACACACACACACACACACATTATTATGGTATCTCTAGAAATGGACTTTCTCAAAATAGTGCACAGCATTATACAAAGGAGGTTTGGGTAGTTGGGGACTTTTTAATCTGTGAAGGCATTGTTCTTCCCTTCTTCCCTTTTCTTGACTGTGATCAACACTTCCTCAGGATCTCTTCCCAACACATTTCTCAACCACCCATGGTTTCTGATCATAACTCATAGGCTATACATTGTCTTTAGCACTTGGAATATAACAATGGGCCCCATTCTCCATGTTATTTATGTTCTGTTTAAAGCTTCTTCAAGGAGGACCAGTCTCTTTATTTCCATGATGAGGACACTTAACACATGGTGATTTCTCCAGCTTCTCTACACAATGTCATGCTTATAACATCCCAATGCCCTCTCATTGATCTCCTCACTGCCAGGGATTCTACTGATTTTTTTTAACCCCTGCTCACAGTTGAGGTGACCTGAGTGATTTCTCAAAACTATAGTACACACAAGCCAAGCTTTCCCCTTTTGGTGTGCCTTTCTACTGAGATAGCTGTAGAAGGTACCTCAACATGTACTTAGAGACAGACAGTCTTTTTCATGCCATTCTCCCAATTTGCACCTTACAGACTATATGATACTCAGACATAGACCTCTCTTTATCCATAGGTTTGTGACTTTGTGTTCTGGCCAAAATACCCTTCCTTCTTTTGTGTATTGAGAGATTCCTGATGCTCTCCCAGGTATAAGCTATTACCTATGAGGAGCTATGTGTATAAAGCCAGGATTTTTGGGGGGCCAGGGAAAAATTAGACAACAACTCGAGCACAACACTACACTTACTTCCATCGACACACCAATTCTATTAAATTTGCAAAAGCCATCAGTGTAGAAATTGTTCACTTTAATTCAACCCTAGGTTTTAATGCACAAGAGATACTTAATGGTTTGCTGAATAAATAAATGTTCCCTAAATAGACTTGGAGTAGTGTTCATGAGCATTTAACTGCTTACCATAGAGACCTTGTCACATTTCTTTTTGTGTACTGGAGAGGCTGGTATTGTACTTGGATATAAATGTCGTCACACCTCAGGGATGGAGAGATGGCTCAGCAGTTAAGGCACTTGCCTGCAATGCCTAACAACCTGGGTTCTATTTGCAATAGGTGGCACATGCATCTGGAGTTCGTTTGCAGTACACTAGATGCCCGGGATTGCCCATTCTCTATCTTCTTCTCTCTCACTGTCTCAAATTAATACATAAAATATTTTTAAATATTGTCACATCCCTGATTTTTCAGCTAATCACTAAAGCCCAATGATTCCCTTTCCACAGGAAATCTAGTCTCTCTCTCTTTCTCTCTCTCTCTCTCTCTCTTTCTCTCTCTCTCTCTCTTTCTCTCTCTCTCCCTCTGTGAAAACTTTCCCTGCTAATTGACCAAGAATCTTAAAGGTTATTCATCAGTTTAAAGTTTAGTATCAATTACTCTGGTGGACAGAGGATGGCCAATTAGCAAGTAAATTTATATGTGTCTGCTATGGGGGAACAGATTTCAACAGTGGCCTTGCTTACTCCTGTATCCTTCTTGGCAAAAGTCTCCCAGTCTTCTAGGATGACCCAAGGCTAAAGCTTTTTTTTTCTTTTCTTTTTTTACATATGTATTTGCAAGCAGAGAGCGGTAGAAGAGAGATAGAGAGAATGGGCAAACCAGGGCCTCTAACCTCTGCATCTTGATTTATACAGGTATTGGGGAATCAAACTTGGGTCATTAAGCTCTGCAAGCCAGTGCCTTAACCACTGAGCCATCTCTGGCCTGCTGTAGCCCTTTGATTTGACTCTCAGTTGTTCTAGGGCAGTCAGTCTTGCTGAGCAACCTTAAGGGGATCCTTGAGCCAGCAGCTGGGCTCTCTAAACCCCAGAGGCATTCATGCCCTGAGGGGCTGCTGCATCAGCCCTCTCTTGATAACAGACCAGATTGCCCTTTGAAACACTTAAGTGCCTTTACTCTAGGACAGGGAGAAAGTTGGAGTCTTTTTACTTTAGGAACAATAATTTCTATTATAAAGACAAAAAGTCGGATTAGGACAATGAAAATCTCTTTAATGTCCATTCCCCATGCGCCAGTCTCATACTCAAGAAGAAGGAGGAGGAAGAGGAGGAAGAGGAAGAGAAGGAAAAAGAAGAGGAGGAGGAAGAGGAAGAGAAAGAAGAGGAGGAGGAGGAGTGCACGGCCCTCCCAGACCAGTCAAACAGAAATAGATTCATTGTGAGGTAAGGATGTGGCATTTCAGGGTCACATTTGAGTAGGACAGGATGAATACAATAAGAATAAATTTCAATTATATGACAAAGTCAGCCATAGGTCACTGTACCTTCAGTGTTCTTGCCACTAAGTGGGAGAGAGAGGTTTATAGTTCATTCACATTATGTTTGTTTAAAGAGGATGTCTGGGAATCCTTCCTTCAAATGTATTCATGCAGCAGAGCTTGATGCCTAATATAATCCAGGGCACATTATCCCAAGCTGAAGCTACCTACAGAGTCTATGAGAAAGTGTATTCCTTTTACTGCCTCTAAAATCCAGATGTGGCATACAATCCAACGTGTCTTGAATTTGATGAAATAAACTCATCTCATGTTTTAATTGAATCAAGCAAATACTGAAGAGAGGCAATTTAGAAATAATCCAAACACCCAGGTCAACTTCCAGAATGAAAATATAAATGGGTTCAGCTCTGAGCAAGCTTAAGCAGACACACAGAGAGGAGCTCATTTAAGGGGAGCAGGCTGTCAGGCTCAGATGACAGCGAAACTCTGTGGTTCAATCATCAAACAGTCTAGCAGCAAAGCTTGGGAACTTGAGGACTGAGATAGAGGGTTCTGTAATCTGGGTTTCGATAGGCAGTCTGGATATGAGTTTGAGAACCACTCATAGAAGAGCTAGACTGGAGGAGACACTTGCAAAGGGTGCATCTGGCATCTGTGGGTGATCTGGAGCAGTTTGACATTTCAGCTTGGTGGCAGAATGATCATACAGGGAGGGTGGTTCTCAATGCCAGTGCAAGAAGACACGTAAGGGTTGCCTACTTCCTAGTTTGCAGCTCCATATATTCCAGAGCAGCCCCTAACGAGGAGTTTGTTTCCATGGTGGCTGAACTCCAAGAGGCCAGTAAGGTGCCCTGCAATCAGTGTCTCACTGAAAGGTACTTGATGACGTGGTGCTCCTATTACCTTCAAGTTCTGAGCATCAGTAATAGCGCTCGCTGTGACTGGATTCTGCGAAAATCAAATTATCTGAACCTGGGAAACAAAGTACAATTTGTATATATTGTGAAGACTTGGCTGAAAGGGTCCCACTACACATGCCTGAACCACTTACATCGACAATGTACCAGGTCAAGAGAAGTAGAGAATTAAAGACTATTAGGTTAAGATTGAAAACTGGCATTCTTTGAAGCCAGATCTGGCCCACAGATGTGGTTTGTTTGGCCCACACACATTGTTTAAAATTGAGAAATTTCCCATAAAATTTTGTATTCCTTCCTGTCTTAAAAAAAAGCAACAATACAACAACAAAATTAAACCACTAAAGGCTTGACAATAGGATGCCTACAATTTGGTGCTTTTAGAGCTAGCCTGCACCCATCGACTCACCATGGCCCCCGAGGTCCTCCTTGTCTTAAAGCTGATCAGCTTCTTTCTTTATAATACCTGCCTGACCGTTCACACTTGAGTGTGAGGACCACTCTCCTTTGTAGCTACTTCTCATGAAATGCATGATCTAAGTTCATGACAACTCTTACACGGAAATGGATAATGTAGTGATTTGAATGAGATAAATTACTTGAAAACAAACTTCACTTAATGCCATTACAGATACTTGTGTGCATGGGGGAACCAGGGGTGTAGAGGAATTATTTTTCTTTTCTAAACAGGCCCAGGTGTGGAGCAGAGAAGATAATGACTACAGTAGAAAGAGCTCCACAGCAGGATTCCAAGGTAGATCTGAATCTGCTAGTCAGTAAACATAAAATTACTCCTGAGCCTCACTTTACATATCGGTTACATAGGAATAACAATATATACCACACACAGAGTTTATTATGATGGGAAGATTATATCATATCAATTTTAGTTCTTGACCTCATAGAACCTCAATAATATGAAGGGAAGACTTAACAGGAAGGTTTAATGGATAAGTAGAGGAGCAAAATAATGGGGGTGGAATAGAGTAAGGGGGTCAGGGGAGTGCCTGGGGAAGGTAGGTGGGTTAATCAAAATTAAAGATGGTATGACCATGAATAAGCCATAGAGAAACCTACTTTTTTACTACGTGTGTGTGTGTGTGTGTGCGTGTGAGTGTTAAAATAAGAGAGAATTTGAGCAGAAGAATCCTCCTGTGGGCATAGGTAAAGGTGTGCCCCAAAGCCACAGGTTGTTACATGAAAATTTCAGTGCCAGTGAGGTGTTGGTCAAGGAGGCATCTGATGCCTCCCAAACAATGCAGACTATTGCCCAAGGTTCTTGGTTGCCCACTAGAACTAGATGGTAAGACCCTGTTGCCGAAGTCACCATATGCTTGGACTGTAGCTCAATGAGAAACCAAGCTGGAGCTATGCTAGAAGCTTCCTCCCTGTTGACTAGCTGTCATGGTGCTGGAAAGTGCTATGCAGCTTGCGGAAGGAGAAAAGGCAACAGTCTTAACCAACAGTGGACACTGCAAACTATATCGCTGGCCAGCCAGGCAAAATGTGCCAACTGGTGCAATTGTGGCACATCAGTTGGGGGAAACCAATGGTTTCCTGATTTGAGGCCAGCTACTTGGGAGGTAATTGCTGCCTGGTACTCAAAGCCTAATCAAAAGCCTATGGCTAGGGAGGTCATAAGTCCTGGGGGAGAGGCAGGTGAGAGGAGCTACTATTGTTTAGCCAAATAGATATAATATCTGTTTATTATATTATATTATTATATAATATATTTTATATTATATATTAATTATATATCATAATTATATATAATATATGATATATAATATATATTATTGTCCTCTAAATATTTATATTTATAAACATATTTTAATGTTGCTCTCACTTTTTAGAAAAGCTTCTCTTTTCAGATGGCAGTGACCCCCGGGGAGACTCAAACACACTAAAGTGTCAAGAGTGACAGTGGAGTGTTCAGCATTGAGACATCTCTATCACACCCTTCAAGGTTCAGTGACCTTTGTGGAAGAGGTGGTGGAAAGAATGTAGGAGCCAAAGGAAGGGGAGGAGTGCTTTGTAATACTGTCTTCCAGACATTAAATGGCTGATACATTCATGACCTCACAGTGGCTGATGCTACCTACACAAGACCTGTATAGAGGTCTTCAGGGGTAAAAAAAAAAATGATGGCATCAAAATGAGGAAGGACTAGTAGAAAAAGAAGAGTTTCTATGAACGGGGACAAAAGAGAGTGGTGGGTGGGGATTATGCTTAGTGTACATTGTGTATATGAACTCAGGTTGTTGATAAGAAAGGCTAAAAAAAAACAGATCAGTTGAGTTAAAATTCTGATGGATTGTTACCGGCATGTCACTGTAGAAATTATACCAAATTGTAATAAACGTTAGAAAAAAGCTTGAACTTTCTGATTTACATTATAAAATGACAAAGAAAGTGACTTGAGGGAGCCTTGCTGTAAACAATCACTCATGTTCAGCTCTGGTCTCTCTCTGAAGAACAACAAGCATGAGGTAATACCTTGTCTGCAAGTTAGAAACTAGGGCTCAGGAAGTCTAGTTAATTTGCCCCAAACCACACAGTTCTGTTGGTAACCGGGTCCCATCTTCCTCTGAAGCTTGTACTTGGCTGTGTTCCACTGGCCTGACTATAAGAATCATTTGGACTACTAGTTAAAAACACAAGTTCTCTTATTCTTTCCCAGGCTTGCTCAAACAAAACCTACGAGGACTAGATTTACAACCTGCATGTTTTATCAGAATTCCAGGAGCCTATGTGCACACTAGACCAGCATTCAGTCACTGAGCTCCATGGCCAGCCTTCAAGGAGACTCTTAATCATCGCAAGGAAACTTCTTGAGGAGGCAGAGAAAAGAAAAACTGCTTTGTACTATAGTGCAAGAGAAGAAAGAAATAGATAGAGAAATAGAGACAGAGAGAGAGAGGAGAAAGAAGGAGGAGGAGGGAGGGAGGGAAGAAGAGAGAGGGAAGGAAAAGGGAGGAATAATAAGACCCTGGAACCAAGGTCTGAAGCACTGGGAAGATCTTGTGAATACCCCGACTATGGATGCCTGCTTTCTCTGGGTCCCCGGCCTGTTTACTGCAAACCCAAGAAGAGAAGCCAGCCAACAGGAAGCTCAGAGCGCTTTGAACTCCAGGCATCTTGTACACCCAAATTACATACTGTGATACACATAGCATTTGAGCTGTTCCGCAATACAGAAGCCAATTATTCTTGGCACGTACTTCTATGGCGCTCTCCAGAGCACCGTCCCTCACATGTGGATCTTTGCCACATCAAATGCACCAAGTCATAAATTCCCTAGACTCTAGGAGATGAAAGTCCAAAGCTGAAGGAAAGATGGTTTGCTACACACACCCCATAGCAGAAAGGACGCGTGCTACGCTTTGTACTGCTGGGTCTATGGAGAATCCCGGGGCAGCCAAATTCTGTCTGAGATTTGCAGGATGTCAGCTGAATCATTGTTGCATCTTAAAATTTTAGTAAAGCTGTTTCATTCATAGAATCATCTTTTTAAAAATATTTTATTTATTGATTTGCAAGTAGAGAGAGATGAAGAGAAGAGAGACAGACAGAGGAATGGGCATTCCAGGGTCTCTAGCCACTGCAAATGAACGCCAAATGCATGTGCCACTTTGTCCGTCTGGCTTTACAGGGGAACTGGGGAATCAAACCTGGGTTGTTACGTTTTGCAGGCAAGTGCCTTAACTGCTGAACCATCTCTCCAGCCCCATCTTTTCTTATTACAAATAAAATTCATTGTAAAAAAGCATGCTTAAAAAAAATCTCCATTATCCCACTTTGACAATAGGTAGCTGACAGTGTGTGGTGGTGGTGGTGGTGGTGTGTGTGTGTGTGTGTGTGTGTGTGTGTGTGGTGTGTGTGTGTGGTGTGTGGTGTGGTATGTGTGTATGTGTGTATGTGTGTGTGGTGTGTATGGGTGTAGTGTGTATGTGTGGTGTGTGTGTGTGTAAAAGAACTAATGTAAAAAGGCTATGGAGATGAATATCTAGCATTTATCTATTTATCTTTTGGTTTAGATAGGATGTAAAATGGTGTTCCTCAAGATTTTTAACTTTAGAAAATATTTTTTTAAAATTCATACAGGCTCAACAAAGTATTCCTGCCTTTTCCGAGGTTTCAATTTATATGGTTACAACTACCCACAGTCAACTGTGATTTGAAAATATTGAATGAAAAATTATAGAAGCAAGGTGTGGTGATATATGGGTATTCTCCCAGCACTCGGGAGGCTGAGGCAGGGGGGTTGGAAGTTTTAGTCTAGCCTGGGCTATATAACAAGACTCTCAAAACTTTTATCACAATATACTATTAGAGATGTTCTATTTTATCATTAGTTATTGTTGCTAATTTCTTAGTATTCCCAACAGACATATTCAACTTTATCATAAATATACCATACAGACAGAAAGTTCCAGGATATGTAGGGTGGTTCCATCTAAAGTTTCACACATCTACTGTGTATCTTGAAACACCCCACAGATCGCATCACACACATATACACATGTCTGTGTATTTATCTTATAAAAGCATATCCAATGTTGAACCAAATAAAAAAAATCTACTCATTTATTCCCTGCGTGTGATTCTCTCTCCCTTTTCTAGTCTATTCTACTTCTTCCTTTCTTACTGTTAGTTTTGCCCCACTGAATTAAGATCAAAACACATGAATAAATTGTGGTCCTCAGTTTAAAAGCACTGTCCTATTTAAGAACCCATTCCTTTCTTTCTCGGCATTTATTATAAGTCAAATTACATCACACTCTGTACATAGTTTGCTAATGATGGTTCTTAGTGATTATTTTGCCCATGAAAAAAGAATAGTGTTTGCTTTCCTAACCTCTGTACCCATAGGGCTAACAAAATATTTGGCACACACATGAAGTTCTGTCAAAACCAGAGAAGTCATCTGTCTAAGAGAAAATGAATGGGTTGGTTATTCATTGAATCATGAAAGTACTGAGTAGGGCTGAGGGACTACTATTTGTTTGTGTGTGTGTCTATCTGTTTATCCATCTGTCTGTGGTCAACCAAAATAAAGATCCTTGCTCCCAAGCAGTTCACAGTCTAGTAGGAGAAAGATATAATATGTAATATAGTGAATAGCATGGTTTAAGGAAAATGGGCATTGAACTTCAGTGACTACGCATGAAGATACTACCTGACAGGTTAAAAATAATAAGAAGAAAACAAAACACAAAATAAGATGGTCACAATGGTTCCATAGAGAAAATGAGACATGAGCTAAGAATCCCAGAAAACAGGGGAAATGACCTGAGAGATTGTCACCCACGTTGACAGTCAAGGAGCCCCTGATGTGCTTGGATATTGGAGGTGAAGATGGGAGTGGCTGGAAGGGATGAGGGGAAGAAGAGAACTCAACAGAGCAGGAGATGGAACCCTGGCACATCCACTCTGATGCTGTAAGCCACAGGGCTCCCTTGCGGGTCTGAGGGCAATGGTGAGCCACTTGTGGTGGGCAGATGTAGGATGATATTACATGGACATGCATCTTTCAGAAGCACTTAGCACAGCAGGAGAAGAAGCTTTACCTCCCTAGAGGACTTCTGCAATCATACAAGAGGAGAAGACACACGACAGGGTAGTGGCTATGGAGCTGATGAGAAGGATTTGGGCTCTGGTTATATATTCTGAAAGGAGAAACTTGGGGTGTCGGATGGATTGGGCCATGAGATGTAATAGAAAATGTTGACACAGAGATATCTCCAAACTTGGAGAAGTTATAGCTAGAGCAAACTGTTTGGAAAGTAGATGGAGAAATCTAGAGCCCAACTCTTCCTTCTTTCTTTTCTTCCTTCCTTCCTCTGTTCTCTGCCTTCCAGCCTCGTCCTCATCTGCTTCTTTTCTTCCCTCCACATATGCCTTAAAATGCCAAGTGTTACACTTATGGATACAGCACAAAATCCTCACCAGCATTCAGAATACCAATGATGCAGGAAACCAGACAAACTCCATGGCTCCCTTCTTCAAAATTCACATTTTTATGTCGGTTGATTTGAAGAAGTCACATTTTAACAAGAGTTTTGAAAATATTGCAAACACATTGATTCTGCTTCGAGAGCCATATTGGATCTAAATTTAGGTTCTCTCAGGGAATCAGGAGTTTTTTTTTTGGGGGGGGGGCACTATATTATCAAAACCAGTCACAGACATGAAACATTTATGATTATGTAATAGAAAAAAAAAGTTTTCTTTATCCATTAGTCATGAAAGTTTCTGACCACACAGCCAACTATATTATTTATTGGTTCCCTTCTAAGCAATGTAAAACTAAGTGGTACACTCTGGTACAAAAGATGCCTCAAGGTACAACAAAAACCGATTTGCATTGTTTTTAAAAGTTAATCTTTAAAACAGACTGCCCCAGTTTAAATCTGGACACTTTTTTTTTGGGGGGGGGGTATTGTGTGACTCTGTGCCTCAGTTTACATGACCATGAAAGAAAAGCAAGAATGTTTCCAAGTTGACAGACTGATGGTGAGGATTATGCAATGGCCCCAGTCCGTAGGACAATGTTCCTCAAGGTAAGCACTCAGTAAATGCATTCCTTATTAAGATATTGAGTTTTATTATGCCTCCATACTTTCTCCCATTCCCAAGATCTTTTTCATATTTAATGGTAAGGGTCCTTTGCCCTCCACTTACGATCTTCATTTTTAAGGAAATTGAAAAGAAAATGATATGCATGCTCGACACAATTGGTTAAATCAATACAATAAGACAATCATAAAAATGATTCAGAAGGAATATACGTTGAGATTTAAAATGTTCTTTTGTGTGCATGTATACATGCAGTGCATACATGGTGTGTTACTATGCATTCATGTGTGTGTAAATGCATGTGCTCCACACATGCAGAGGCCAGAGAAGTACAACAGGTGTCCTCCTCTCTACCTCTTCAGTATTATTTCTTTGAAATAAGGTCTCTCACTGAATCCAGAGCTTGTCTTTTTTTTTTTTTTTCAGTGAGACTAGCCAGTGAGCCCTAGAAACCCTCTGGTCTCCAGCCCCCTCCATGCTGGACATGCATGTCCAATTTTTTTCATTTATTTCTGTGGGTGTTATCAATTAAACTCAGGTCTCTCTGCTTGCTTGGCAGGCACTCTTATGCACTGAGACATCTCCTCAGTCCTATAAATGTTCTTTCTTTGTTGTTTTTAAATAGATGAAAAGCAAAAATATTTATGTATGCAAACATTTGGAAAGCTTGGAACCACATGACTAAGCTTGTATGAGTCATCACTAAAATATGGACTTGTATTTTTCTGGCTGATGATGCATATAATCTTTAGTAGGTGAATGTTGTGAATATTTATTTTGGGGATTCACAGACTTCATTTACTTCCTTCCTCATATTGGTCTACGTTCCAGGAGACAAGGGACAGTTGAGTGGAGTTGAGGGCTGAACTTGTGACAGGACACTCACTGTTCATTAATTAAAACACATGAATCCATCATGTTTATCAACAAATAACATGAGCACTGAGAAAGGCTGATGGACCAACGTGAGCTTGCTTATCAAGGCTTTCTGCTCTCCCATGAAACCTACATACGAGGTTGAACAATTTTATCACAGCCATTATCTATGATTACATAAATTGCTAGTAATAGTTTGACAATAACTGCAATAATTTTGATTCTGCTTAAATTACTAACAACACAATTTCTACAACATTCAGGCATAGTTATTATTAGAAAACGTATTTGATCTTTTCTTTGTTTTTCTTTCTTTCCCTCTTCTTTTTTAAATATTTATTTGTTTATTTGCAAGCAGAGAGAAATAGAGAGAAGAGAGACAGACAGAGAGCATGGGTGTGCCAGGGGCTCCAGTCACTGCAAATGAACTCCAGAAGCATTCACCACTTTGTGTATCTAGATTTATGTGGGTACCTGGAATCAAACTCAAGCTATCTCTCCAGCTCTCCCTTCCTTCCTTCCTTCCTTCCTTCCTTCCTTCCTTCCTTCCTTCCTTCCTTCCTTTCTTTCTTTCTTTCTTTCTTTCTTTCTTTCTTTCTTTCTTTCTTTCTTTCTTTCTTTCTTTCTTTCTTTCTTTCAACAGGGTCTCATTTAGCTCAGCCTGTCCTCAAACTCAATACTTAGGAGAACATGACCTTGAACTCCTGATTCCCCTGCCTGCACCACTGGACCAGTTTATGTAATGCTCAAAGGGCTTTATGCACTATAGGCAAGCACTCACCACCGGGCTACATCCCAATTCCAGAGAAACAGATTTCTTTTTCTTTTTCTTTTTTTTTCATTTTTTCTTTTTTTTGGTTTTTCGAGGTAGGGCCTCATTCTAGCCCAGGCTGACCTGGATTCACTATGTAGTCTCAGGCTGGCCTTGAACTCAAGGCGATCCTCCTCCTACCTCTGCCTCCCAAGTGCTGGGATTAAAGGCGTGCACCACCACTCCCCGTAGATTTCTTAACTGAGACTTGGTAAATTAAAGCTTGCTGTAGTCTCAACTCATAAATGTATATAGCCAACTATTGTATAAAAATGTAAGAACAGGGCTGGAGAGATGGCTCAGCGGTTAAGGCACTTGCCTCCAGTGCCTAAGGCCCTGGGTTCAATTCCCCAGGACCCACATAAGCCAGACCCACAAGGTGGTGGCCCTGGTTCTCTCTCTCTCTCTCTCTCTCTCTCTCTCTCTCTCTCTCTCTCTCTCTCTGTATCTCTCTGCTTGAAAATGAATAAATAAAATATTTTTTAAAAAATGTAAGAACAAAAATGTGAGTTTTTGTCCAAATAACTCAGCAACTTGTTTTCAGCATCTCTGGGACTGAGCTGCATTGTACTGTAGGGTTTTTTGCTTGTTTGTTTGCTTGCTTGTTTGTTTTTGACTGAACATATTCAAGAAACGGAAATGGCTTGAGGTGCATGGTTGCCCACTCTGTGATCAGAATCAACACAAAGGAACAGTGTCCAGCCCATCTCTACACTTGTGAAGTGGACATACTACATATCATGTACATTGCACAGTGAGGGTACAAACCATTTTCTTTTCTTCTTCTGATTTATCACTTACTCAGCTCAGACCTGCATCAATGGGGTTTGAAATAACCTCTGAGGAGGTCACGTGGGAAGGTGCTCCAGGAGCTGCTTTTCACTGAGTGCTTTCAAACACCTGAGTCACTGCAACAAAACTGCTCTATCATTGAATTGCAAAGCAACATGTTGGGAACACCCCTGGGAGTTTTAAAAGGATGAAAAAGGGAGATTGTCTACATGCACTTCCAGGTTGTAGAACCTCTGATGAAACCACTCAGAGCTGGAAGGAGAGGACTCTGGAGGGGCAGGCAGAAAGGGTGGGGTGGGGGGTTCATGTTGTCAAGGTTTCAGAAATGCTGATGAGACAGGCCTAATACATTTCAAAAATGTATTTTAAAAGTTAAAAAAAGAAGCAGAAAAATAATTTTCTATAAGATCAGTAGTTGCTTGGGGCACTTGGTTTTAAATAATTAACAGCAGTTGGTAATGACCCAGTATAGCTACTAGCAACAGCAATGATAAAACTAAATACTAAAACATTAGACTTTATAGCATAAAGTGGTTCTGTATGCCAACTCCTCTAATTTCTCTGCATTTAGCTATTATCATTTCAGTTTAAAAATATTTTGATTTAGTTATTGGCAAGCAGAGAGAAATAGAGAGAAGACAGGTAGAGAGAATGGGAGTGCCAGAGCCTGCAGCCTACTGCAAATGAAGGCCAGATACATGCACTACTTTGTGAATTTGGCTTTATGTGGGTATTGGAGAATCAAACTTAGGCTTTGCAGGTAAATGCCTTAACCACTGAGCCCCTATTATTTCATTTTTCAGTGTCTTTACCCAATACTCTCAGATACAATTTCTCAACACAGATGTTATAAAATTTCAAGCTTCCTGCTGAGTTAAATTACTCTCAGTTATACAAGGTCACCCCATTTAGCAAATTATTCTATTCTGGGGGCTCAGTGCTATCTACTATTCAATTTATTATCAGATAAATCTTCCTAGAAAAAATGTATTTTCCAAAATATTATAATTTCCATCTGGGTTGCCTGCTAACTTTATGTCCAAAATATCTTAATTTGACTAGCCAGGTCGTCAACAGCCTAAACCACTTCTAACAATTCCCATTCACTTGAACCTTCTGCTACAAGACTGTCACACTTAACACACACATAGATCATTCAGCATTTGCCGTCACATTGGGGTGCCTGCTGATATCCATCTATTTATTTTTTAACTCTATGCCCTAATTCAAGCTTTGCTTAATGAAGCTCTCCTTGATGAAGCTAGCTCTCAAAGTTCTCCCCCTGTACCATGAAAATAAGGAAAAAGGAAATCTTCCTTATTTTCATGATACCAGGGATCAAACCCACAGTCTTGGACATGTTACATGAGCTACATCCTTAGGTATCATCTTGTTTATAACAACAATATGAATTACTGGTTTTATTATTTACTTGACATTTAGGATTACAGAACTGCTGTTACAAGAGTATGTGCCAAAATTGTTAATTGTTGTTAAATAATTGAGAATTCTGAAAAGGAACAAACTTCTCCTATCCATTGTTGGGAGTGTTTATGTCATGACAACAGACACATACTGCTGATTGGGTGTTTAGCTTTGTTTTATGGGTGGGGAAGAGAGCAACGGGGAGAATTGGAAAATGGGCTTGACAGCAAAGCACAGGACCCACCTTCGCAACTATGGATTTTTAATACACTCAGCATATTTTTTCAAGTCCCTATTATCTTTCTCTAGCATAAATTTAAATACTTCCAGATTTAAATACTGAATTTAAATTTAAATACTGAAGAGATAGCTCAGCCAATAAGGCACTTGTCTGCAAAGCCTAACGACCTGGATTCTATTCCCCAGTACCCACATAAAGTCAGATGCAAAGTGGTACATGCACCTGGAGTTCCTTTGCAGTGGCTAGAGGCCCTGACATGCCCATTCTTTCTCTCTCTCTCTGTCTCTCTCCTCTCTCTGTCCTCTCTCTCTCTGCAGATAAATAAATATTTCTAAAAAGATAAATTTAAGTACTTCCAGGACTAAGTAAGTCATGGTCTCTTAAGAAATTAAATTCCAACACGAACATACCCTATTTGCAGGAACTGAATTGCATGTTTTGCAGCCGCTACCTCTCTAAACTCCTGACTGTTAATCACACAAGGAGTGGGAAAAAGCACTTTCTTTGGCCTTCCCCCCCTCAATTGTCCAGATTCCCAAAGACCCTTTAACTTCTAGCTTTACTGACCTTCAGGGTCGTTCCTTACACATCCAGGATGAATCTTAACTTTGAAACTTTCTGAGGCTGTTTTGGTTGGTTCAAACTGACTGAGGTACTCTCTCCACTGAGTGACTCTTGTGGCCCAACCAAACTTCCCTGACACTGTATTTTAAGGTTGGGTTGGTTTACTTATCTTTGCGTCTTATAGTACAAGCTTCCTAAATTTAAATACCTCTCTTTTTAGTAATTTTCTATATTTTAATTTTCCAGAGCAAATAGATATTTTCTTTGTTCTCCCAGTGAAGCTGTTAACATTATACTTAAAGCAGAAGATCAATCAATGTGAACAATTCTCAAATTTGTGTGTTTATTTAACCCTGCCTTATGTCTTAGGGCTTCATCTTTATACCATATTCTGTCTTTTGCAAATGTCGTCTCCATTTCATTTTTTCTTTGTTGAAATTTCCAGTCAATCATCTTTGATATTTACTTTCTGTCAACTCGGATTTTTATTTTGAATAGCACTGTCTGGTAGTTTGTGTTTCCCTTCTACCACCTATTGCTTATATATCTTAATTCTTCATTTTGCTCAACACCTCTAATTCTTTGTGTCTCAGCTGGTGTCTTGCAATCAAAATGTCGATTCCAATACTTATACCTGTCCTGGTCCATTTAAAATATCAACTGCCAGCCGAAGGCGGTGGTGCACGTCTTTAATCCGAGCACTCAGGAGGCAGAGGTAGGAGGATTGCTGTGAGTTCAAGGCCAGTCTGAGACTACATAGTGAATTCCAGGTCAGCCTGAGCTAGAGCGAGACCCTACTCAAAAGACCAAAAAAAAAAAAAAAAAAATTCAACTGCCAAGTTCCCTGACAGTTCTAGAACCAAACCATAAGTACATGTGAAAATTTGGGGTGGTGGTGGCAGAGGCCCACTTGTCAGAGGTAGATGGGAAGTAACTCATTATAGAGGAACATGTGCCCAGGTAACAACAAATACCCAGCAGTTTAAAATCCTTTGATCCCAGCACTTGGAAGGCAGAGGTAGGAGGATCGCCATGAGTTTGAGGCCAGCCTGAGACTACATAGTGAATTCCAGATCAGCCTGGGCTAGAGAAAGACCCTAACTCAGAGAGAGAGAGAGAGAGAGAGAGAGAGAGAGAGAGAGAGAGAGAGAGAGAGAGAGAGAGATTGACTCAAGTCCAAAATGTTGACTTTGCTACTCATAGCTACAGTGATCTTGGACAAGTTACCCAAATTCTCTGAACATCAAGGTTCTCATCTGTACCATGTAAAAAGGCAGTACTGTCTTTATACCATTTCATAGTGTTTCCGTATCTTCTGAGTCAATCAACCTATTACATCAGAAGCTGTGAGAACACCATATCTTTGAGATCACAGATAATTTCTTATCCCCAAATCAGCTTTTGGTTTTGCTCCTCAAAGCCTCTACCTATAAGTCACAACCCCTTTGTAGGTCCCTCCTCCCTTCTTTTTTTTTCTCTTAAATATATATTTATTGTCCATAATGAGTTACATTATTCAGTGGGCAAACAATGAGTTGTTATTTCCAATTCCCTAATGCCCCCCTCCCCATCCCCAATCAGCTGGATATCCTCCTCTGTGGGCTGTCTGGATCAGTCCCTGTGGCAGGGGACCCTGGATAGTTTAGAACTTAGCCAGGTCCTCATGGCCCAGGTGTGTTGATACTGGAGGGTACCAAGCCTGTGGATAGTCTCCCCCACCACGGCTCTTACAATCTTTCCGCCTCCTCTTCCGCATAGTTCCCTGAGTCGTGGTGGATGAGTATTAAGGCTGGTTTAAGATCGTGAGTTTAGGGGGTCTTTGTGTCGAAGATCGTCGGTATCTGTCTCTCCTCCCTTCTGAATACACTGAGGGAGCTCAGGTGAGAAGCTTTATCACTTGTATTTTGGTAAGGGTTTTCCACTTAACTCTGAAAGATCTATGCCTGTTATGTGAAGAAGGAAGACATTTTACATCTCTTGCTGCAGAGCACCAATGCTGAGGTGAGGCCTGCACTACAAGCACTTGTAAGCAAAGCCAAGTTGCTCTTAATGCTTCTGGTGTTGAGTTACAGCAGTCCTAGGAGGTTGAGCTGTTTTGTTTCCACGGCTCATTAAGCCAGGGTTAGACTGATGCTCCTAATCAAATTCACTACAGCTATGCTTGTCTCTTCCCTAAGAAGTAAATCCAGACCTTAGGGAAAAGACTAAAAAGCATCTTGCAACCCCCAAGTCCATGATAATTCCGTCTACAAAGGAATTGAACATACATGAAATTTCAATTATTATTTTTTCTTTTCTAAATGATCCCAGTATCTTCATGAAGTATCCTCTATCAGTTGACTATCAACACTGCTTGCTAATTCTCATAACTAGCATTTCCTGTTGCAAATTAGTGTTCAGTGCACCTGAACCTGGTCCCTAACACATCCAGCTTGTAGGGCCTCAGAACTTCCCCCAAGAGTGCCTGAGGCAAAGGGCACTGTCACCACCAGGGCATGAACCATCCACTGTGGCCCCAGCAAGGTGAGGAAGGGCTGGTTGGGAGCCAAGGAAGGAAAAAGGTAAAAAGACTTTTGTCCCCAGAGGAAACTATCCAGTTAGAGAGTAACTGGGTATCATAGAAGGCTGGGGTGACAGAGGTGCCAGGAACAGGTCAGGGAGACAAGAAGACTTGCAATGAAGGCACATGGCAGAAATGGTGAAGGGAATGGACCAGTGGTTTGTTCTGTGTTAGCAGGGTTGACCTTTAAGCTGTGGTCTCCATCTTTGTGGAGGGCAAGAAGTCCTGGGCAGAATGATCTGTCTGGCTTGGATGGCTTCCTCTCCATGACACACCGACACACACACTCGTGCACAGGGCAAGGGGCCCTGATGCTCTGGTGCTCTGAGCTACAATCCAGGGCTTTCTCATGAGTATTTAAGAAACAAATAAATGAAAAGAAGGAAGGAAAGAAAGAGAAGGAGGGGAGGAGGAAGGAAAAAAGGAACAAGGAAGGAAGCAAAGAAGGGAAGGAAGGAGGCAGAGAAGAATCCACATATCAAAATAAGACTTTAAAATAAACAGTCCAAATAAAACAAAAGTTAAGCCAATAAGAGCCATGATACGAAGTCTATTCTATCCTTGAAGATCCACCCAAATCCCCACACGGAGACTAAGACATCTTTCTCTCCACTATTGCACCAAAGACAGGTTAAAAGCTGTGCTAAACCCCTTTTATTGACTCCACCTGAGAATCCCATCTGACTGGAGCCTTCACTATTTTTTTTAAAGCAAAGGGGAGGGAGGAGTGGGCTCTTTAAGTGTAATTTGTGCTTTTTCAGTGAATCTTCTTCAGAAAAACAGCACCGCAGCATCAGGCAGAGTCTCTCCCATGTGGCTGCTTCGCCATCTGAAGTAGGACTTTCAGGGAAGGCAATTTATTAAATCCACATCTCCCACCAGCCTCTGCTTTATGCGCTGTGTTCTTTTGTGTCCTAGCATTTCCACAGCTCCAAGTCATTCGTTGCTGTCTAAGGGGGAGACACGGATCTGAAAATCAGATCAGACATGGAGTGCATGGATTTGGGAAGCTGCCAGTCAATGCTGTAAAATGAAGCATGTGACAGGGCTGATATCATCCACCATTCTGTCTCCTTTGTAAGAGTGCTGAGGGAGGGGGCAGTGAAGGTGGAGCAAACAATGCCAGAGGCCCAAAGGATTAGATTCATTGTGGAATTTAAAAGAAGGCAGGGTTTACTCTTAGGACTTGTTTGCAAAGACTTCCTAACTCCAAGACCTTTTCCAGGCTAGGGAACCTCTGAGTTACCCACAAAGGTGATGTTCTTAGCTGCCCTTAAAAACCCAGATCATACAAGCCAGGGGGGTCCTTGCCCAAGGAACTTACAACTTTGTTATTTTCTCAGACAGACACACAAAGACTCACAAGGTCACAGCGGTGTGTGTGTGAGTGTGTGTGTGTGAGACGCTCCTGTGAAGCCTGTGATTCCTGCCTTGTAAAGTACGTGTGCATCCACACATAGCCTCAGCTATTCGCTTTAGTTCAGCCATTCCATCGCAGCTGCTGCTATTTTGCCTTGTGGCTCGGGGCTTCTGTCCAGCACCTGGGTGGCACAGTTTGTTTTATCTGAACTCAGAAATGTGAACAAATTCAATCTCTCAGGCTCTCCTTCTCTCCCCCCCTGCCTTTTCCCCAATGTTTCTCTTCAATTTAAGCTGCAGGAGACAGAGAAAGTGTGTGTGTGTGTGTGTGTGTGTGTGTGTGTGTGTGTGTGTGTGTGTGTGTGTGTGTGTGTGTGTGTGTGTGTGTGTGTGTGTGTGCACCCTGGGCTTGCACACACAGGAAATGCACACAAGCAGAGTTCGGCTGGAGCCATTGCTCCCCCTCCCCCCTCCTTGCTTCTTTCCCGCCCCGCCCCCACCCCCCAGCACCAGCTTTTAATTTTCAAAAGCACTGCAATTGCTTGGTGTGGTTTCAAGAGCTGGGGTGCCTTTCTCCCCGATGATGACTCTGCTGACGTCAATGGCATTCTTATCGTGCCTAGTGCGACATCAGAAACCAGCCCTGGGAGGCTCCTCTTGTTCACAGAGCCTGGGCTCTCAGCAAAATGCGGACTGGATTTCTGCAAGGCACAAGGCTAGAAGCTTCCTCCTGCCTTGCAAGCTCTGGGCTCTGCAAGGCCAAGATCGCCTCCTGGGTCAGCAATGGTCCTCCATGTGGCCTCCTGCAAGGACCCCGGCCATCTCTCCTCCATGGGGAGACACCAGCCAAGCCCACCCCTGGCTATCTTTTATTTATTTTATTTTTTATTTTTGTAATTTTACTAGGAACATCTGACACAAAGGGATTCTCACATACTGTGTTGCAAATCCAGAAAGCTCACTCCCCTGGTGAGAACCAGAGCCCAGATCCCAAACCCACACCCACATTCAGACTGCAGAGAGCACCACCCCCCTCCCTTCAAATAAATTTAAACCCTTTGTATGAGGTTGTGAGGAAAAACTCAAAACAGTATCACCAACAATGGAACATTTTACTGTAAAGACGCATGTCATTGAAGAGGTCTGATGGCGAATGCTGAATTTATGAGGTATTCGCTAGACACTAAATCCATTATTCATTTCCTACCCAGTCATTGGGGGCAGCGATTATATGAAACATCCTCCACTTGCTGTGAAGTTTATTATGGTCCAGATTTACCTCAAAACATGTCAGAAATGTCTACAGCTCAAATTGAGATGTTTAACGTGTCAGGGTCATTTAGATAACAGAATGGTCAATGTGTAAATCGGTTTCATCTGCCTGATCTCTGACAACTGACAAATCAACATGATCTTTGCATCTAACTAAATAATGCCTGTGCTTCTCAGATTGCTAAACCACCAGCAATATGCTTTCGGAACAAAAGCTGTTTAACGCTGTACAAGATGTATAATCATAATTCCATCTAGAATCATGTCAATGAAGGGATATCAGCTTGTAGCTTACTCAATCCTTCCACTGTCAGCTGAGAAACAGAGGGACAGGGTCATTCAAGGTCACACAAAGATTTAAGGAGCCGGACTGACCGGCTTCTAGGCTTCCTTTCAACTGATACCTCACCAGTCTCTAAACCCCTTTGTTTTGTAAGTTTACATTTTCACTTAAGCCTAAATATTAATTTCTAAATTTTACATATGTATGTATGTATGTATTTAATTTACTTTGGCTTTTCAAGATAGGCTCTAACTCTAGTGCAGGCTGACCTGGAATTCACTATCTAGTCTCAGGGTAGCCTTAAAATAATGGTGATCCTCCTACCTCTGCCTCCTGAGTGCTGGGATGAAAGGTGGGTGCCACCATGCCCAGCTTAAATTTCTTGATTCAAGTGAATTATCAGGAAAAAAAAATTTTTTTTGATGATGAACATCAAATAAAGTTCTGTGTCTGCGTAAGTTTTTTTAATTAAGAAAAATATGACTTAAAAAGAATGAGGCAAAGTCATATATATCCAATAATAATGATATATGTTGGCAAACAAGAAATTATTAGACTGTTTTCATTTTAAGTACTGATAGAAGCTGTGCTTGGTAGCTCACATCCATGATCCTGGCACTCAGGAGGCTAAAACATGAGAATTGCTATGAGTTTAAAACCAGTTTTAGCTGCTAATGTAGAGAGACTATTTGCTATATATATGAGTTCTGGGAAGAAAAAGCAAAGATTTCCCTGGGCCCCAAAGCCTATGAGCTCCCCGGCCCAGGCTTCATTTTGCCTCTTGTGGTCCTTCTGTCCTGGTTTTCTTGCAGAGTGTCTTTGGCCCTAATCCAAGCCATGGCTTGAATGCTGAACTGCACATGGGATTTTTATAGGAACTTTGTTAAATAGCTTTTACTTGTGTTCTGAGAGGATGATGACTATTTTTATAAGTCTCCTTTTGATCATTTGTTTCTGACAGATATGATCATACTGTGGTCCAGAAAGGAACAGGATATGGCAGAGCTAAAAAATGTTGGATTTAGGGACAGACAGACAGACCATAGTTTAACCATTTGCTACTATGTAACTTTAGGGACGTTTCTGAATTCTCTGAGCCACAATTTTCTCATCTGTTAAATAATGACAATGACCCCTCTTGCCAGGTTATTGAAAGGCTTAGAGAAGATGATTATTAAATTCTGTCACTGCCTGGTACGTAAGAGAAACATAATAAAGGTTGATAACATTGGTGAAGTTTTTTTAAAAGGAAGAAAGTCACAAAGTTGTCAAGGACTAAGGAAGAAGAAAAGACAATGGATAGATAGTATTTTTCT
This sequence comes from Zapus hudsonius, assembly GCA_004024765.1. Classification (NCBI taxonomy): domain Eukaryota; kingdom Metazoa; phylum Chordata; class Mammalia; order Rodentia; family Dipodidae; genus Zapus; species Zapus hudsonius. Next base: position 1,287 of record PVHP010028903.1, on the reverse strand, counting down.
CCTTTGTACTAAGAGTTACATCTTCAGTGCTACTAAAATTAGAAAAGTAATATTCCTTTAAAGAATTCTCCAGTGAGAAACTAATTATCTAAAATATATGAGCACCAGCCTGGGTTATGAATTTCCATAACATGTAGTACGATGCATTTTGCACTGACTATCTGATTACAATAGGGTGTCAAATAGTTACAAAATATAATTGTGATCTTAAAATTCTTCCTGAGAGCTACTTTAAAGGTGAAGGATTATGGATAAGCCAGTTTCTGGTTCTCTGACACATGGCTGTGTAGACACTAAGAAGTCTGCTCTATTTCATCTTAAAGGGAGACCCATATTAAAGGGGGGGAAAAAGGCCTTGGAAAGTCTAATTCCCCATGTGAGATGTCACACCATCCCCTAAGCACATTCTCGTGGTGTATCATGCTGTGACAAAATCGAGTCCATTTCATTCAGAACACCATGTTTTCCCTGTGTGGATCAATAATTTGATATAAAATGATAACGCCATTTGAACTGAAACACAGATGATAACCACCCTGTTCCAGTTGGCTCACTCAAATTTCACAAGCCAAACCAGAGAGGTCTGCGTAAGTTCTAGATTGCAAATGAATCAAGGATACCCAGATGTTGAAAGAAGGATGCGTGATTCACACGTGGGTATTCATCTTGGTGATTTAGCCCCGAACTAGTCAATTCTGCCTGACTTGGTACATGCTTTCATAGGAACTTGTATTTTGCCTTCATGGTCCTTAAGGCGTTGGAGGCACATGTGCTTCTCTTTGGTCTTCTTGAGTGTAAAAAATTGTGATCATATTGTTGACTTCTGTGTCCCCAACTCCCAACATAAAGTTAGCAGACAAGTGGTTTGTTAGTAAAATATTGTCATGCAGAGCTGGGTTCCCTCATGTTCCATGCTACCCTTGTACGTGGAGAGGATATGAAATAACTTCATGACCTCATGGATGACATTTTCATGGTTATTGCCAGATACCCAGAGCATGTGATATTCCAGAAACAATGTTTTTATGCTACTGGTCTTTAGTGAAATTTAAAGTAATAATAATAGTATGACCAATGCACACAGGAAAGCTGTCTTACAGACCCCTTATGAGAGATGACTACTGTTTTGGTTTACATTATTTTGTGGTATTAAATCATAGTTCTAGTATATGGTAGTTGCTCTATTGAAAAGAGCCCTTTTTTGCATGCGTATGTGTGTAGGATGTATGCACATGTCTTTATGTGTGGGGACCTGTGTGTGCAGATGAACATACACAAACCATAAGC
>PVHP010028902.1:0-22722 GCA_004024765.1 Zapus hudsonius | reverse complement strand
AATATCCTGCATGATATACACATGTGCATGCATGTCTGTAATATCCTGCATGATATACACATGTGCATGCATGTCTGTAATATCCTGCATGATATACACATGTGCATGCATGTCTGTAATATCCTGCATGATATACACATGTGCATGCATGTCTGTAATATCCTGCATGATATACACATGTGCATGCATGTCTGTAATACCCTGCTTGATATACACATGTGCATGCATTTCTGTAACATCCTACTTGGTATTTTTTCAGTTTTGTTAGTTCTTGATTTCTGTCATTCTTTTACTTTTTTCTAAGGAAATATGTCATTATGAATACTTCTCCTTTTAGCTCCTTGGGTTCTTTAATACACTTATGTTGTTAATCCTTTTCAAAACGTTCTTTGAAATAAGGTCATAAGAATGGATTAAACCATTTACTGAAATTGTTCTTTATATTGATTGGCTATCCTGGTATTTTGTGAAATTTTGGTTACAGATTTCAAAATTGAAGGATTCTTCTGTTTCCTCTACCTTCCTCCTCTTCCTTCTTTACATTCTTTCCCTCCTCACAAAACCATGGCACCCATTTCACAATGGAAATTACAAAGTTAACTCCACCTGTAATGTGAAGGCTTCCATTTTTGAGTGTACTGCTAATAAAGGGCTTTCATCCTGCTCTGAGTCCGTGCTTGCCTGATGATGGTCCTGACCACATGGCTTCCCCTGTTCTCCCTGTTGCCTCTGTGGCAGCTGAATGCAAAATGTAGACTTTCATAATTTTTTAAACCTCTTTTCATGGGCATGGAGAAGCTACTTTAGAACCTGTATTTCACAGTTAGTCTGGTTCCATTTTTGACAATTATTAGACTGTTTGCAGCCCCCTTTTCATCAGATAATAAAGAAGAAAGTGTTGCACGCCTGTTACCTGAATGTATGCCTTGCTCTGTGGCATGAGTGAAATGTGTAATTACCTTGTCTTTGACCATGTTTATTATTCTCTAATATATCTTGATATATACTTCATTCGTGGGTCAATCCCAGGAATCTGTAAAGGCTAATCATGCAATTTTTCAGTGAGTTACATCCCTCACCACGTTCCCCCCCTTAAACCGCACTGAAGAAAATCCATCACAATGGTACTCTTTCCCTTAAGAACTCCCTGTGAAATTATCATCATTTCCTCCTATGACATGTAATCGATTAATAGAAATGGACAGGCTTTACATGATGCATAGATAATAGAAAAGAAATTCCAGAATATCTCATTGTGTTTGTAAGATATTATTTAATGATCTCTGTGGAAATCCCCAATTGATAGCCTGAGGGCCCAGATGTGCTATTTGCATCTGAACTGAATTATGAGTGCTATGGAACTGACTCTAATTTATGAGATTAATCTGACTCCAAGTAGATAGTGTCCAAATTGAATTATATTGCAAAAAAACCAATTTTTGGCCATTGGAGATTGCTTTGGGTTATGGTGAAAGTCCCAAAAATTATTGTATCAGAAGTGTTGTGTGTTATATTGATATTGGAGTAGGTAAAAGCAATGAGTTCATTGTTGCTGTTTTCCTAATATATACTCATAAGACCAAATTTACATGAACAGTTTCATGTAAATCAAATGTAAAAATAAATGATTGCTTAATTTTCCAGATGGATTATACATTAATACATTCCAAAAACCCTAATTTCTAACTAGAATAAAAATTTGTAGGGAACCATTAGCTAGCACATAATATTTTTTTTCTGATTGGGAAGGCAAATTAAGGTTGAAATAAAAAGTGCTAACCAAGTAAATATTTATGTAATCAACTAGAAGTTTTTATTTCCTTTGTTTTATTTATATGCAACAGATGCTCTGTAAACATTTTTCATTATTGTTAGTTCTCAGCCCATTGATTTAGTGGTTGGATTGATCAAATTCTCTCTATGATGAATATCAGTAGTCAGCTTATTTAGCAACAACAAAGTATCATTGAGAGTAAAAGGGACGTTTGAGGTACCACCTGCCTCCCTGAATGGAAATCCTAGTTGAGACTTCTGGATGCAAGCAATGTTTGTCACACACTATTAGTTCTTCTATTGAACCCTTATGCTGTGCAGACTGAATATATTCCATATCTCTTACACGTGGGATCTGAAATTAATAAATTCAGCAGTTCAAAATGAGATATCAGAAAGTTCTTCTCTTCTGTGGTCCTAGAGTTTGAATGCAGAGCTTCATACAGGCTAAGCTAGTGCTGTAATACAGACCTAAATCTCAAGCTTTGATATAACTAAACCTTTTAAGTGGGGCTTAAGAATGCAATAAGTGACAATTCTTTATCTCACCTGTCATTTATTGTTGTCAGATCATACATGTGATGGTTAGGTTTTGTTGTCAACTTGATATTTTTAATTATCTTGGGTAGGTCTCTCAGGATGTTTACAGGAAGGCAGGCTCTCAGTAGGGTGCAGGATGTAAAGAAGCTCAAAGAAGCTAGAAGTAAACATTCTTTCCTGTGTGGGCAGTGCAGGAAGGAAATTTCAGAGACTCAGGAAGCCATTAAGTCTGGGGAAGGGTTACAAGACCCCATCCTAAGACTATACAAAGGGGAAGAAATTCTCTCCTGGCCTCCATGCTTGTTGGCTCCTGGTGCTTGTTCATGACTTGCACTCGTATCCTGCTCTCCTACCCTTCTTAGACATGGGAACCCAGTTTCCTTGGCCTCACATTGTGGATTTGAAGAGCAGCCACTCCCAAGGGAGCGGTCAGGCCTTCTGGGCTGAATTGGGACTGCTCAGGCCTCCAGCCATGTTGACTGTACAGCTACTGGTTTCTTCATCTGTGGACCTGCAGACTGCTATTGTTGGACTGTCATAAGCTATGCCAATAAATCCCCTTTTACTATAATCCATTCTATCAAATCTCTTTCCTCTAGAGAACCCTGATTAATACAATACTTCTCCATCTTCTATGGATAACATGGAAGTAAAAACAATAAAAAAAACTGTGTATTTTTTTCCATTGAACTCAGCAGGCTGAGAGATGACAACTGATGAAAATAGACTCTTCTTTGTCACTTGGGATGACTCCTTGGGGAATGTGTTGAGCTGACTAAACAGCAGCTCTTTGTGTATTCCCTTTTATATTCCTTCCCAGATGTGCTCAAATTTATCCTCTGAGGGACCAGAGATATTGCTCAACGGTTAAAAATCCTTGTTTGCAAATCACTTTAACTCAGGTTCAGTTCTCAAGCCACCCATGTAAAGCCGGGCACAAAAAGTGGCCCAAGAACCTGCCATTTGTTAGTAACCACAAGAGGCTCTACCGTTCTAGTACACACACACACACACACACACACACACACACACACACACACACAAATACAATTTTAAATCTAACCTAAGAAATCACTTTTGTCATCTTTTTATCAACACAAATTTTAGAATAATTTGTAAAAATAAAGTCACAATCAGAACATAAATTATATTTTAGAATGAAGTACCCATTCATGGGTTGAAAACTGTAGTAAACATGTGTGAGCAAGTAGCCTGTGACTAGTGAGGTTCTGTTGATTCCCTTCATGGAAATAAATGTATATTGGAAGCCCAAAGAATGTAAATTCTACTCTCAGGAAAGCATGTCAGCAACAGTGCAGATGTCCTGAAGACAGGTGAGCAAAAAACAAAGCTTCTTCATATCTGGGCTGTCAGCAAAAGGCTGTCCTCTCTGGGAAAGGGTATTCCCCATCAGTTTATCCTTCCTGGAAATGCCCTCAAAGACACACCCAAAAGCCATGTAACTTACTGGGCTTATGATCCAATCAAATTGGATCCACCCCTAGGAGATTTGTAGTGACTGATCATACACACTCACAAAATAGATTTTATTACACTATTTTGTATCAAGATATAAGGTTTTACAGTGCAATCAGCTATGTTTTAGAATATTAGTAAATCCTTAAGAAAATGTAGCATTGTTTTAACACATACATTATTTGATATAAAACAAATACATCCTTGTTCTCTGCTCACCTACAGATTCTTTACAAGCAGGAGTTTCCCTTGATCAAAGCATTATAAACCATTTCTAAAGTGGGAATATAGAAATTACCCATCTTTCTGACATTCCCAATTTGAGACATTCTTCTCCAATTTACCTAACAAAATATTAGCATCTACTAGGTAAAATTCTAAGATGTAAGCTCTCTAGGCTTTTCTACAAATAATTTGCATAATTTTTTAATTTAAGTATTATTTTTGCAAAATATATTCTTTCACTTGGTAGATATTTATTGAACACAACCCTGAAAAAGGGCACAGAGCCCGTGATCAAATGCGGTCAATTCTTACCTACCTCAGGTAGGGGACAGAGGTAGTTGAAGAGACCAGTGTCCCAGCTTTTCTTTCTAAACTGGGAATCTGTGGGAAAGGAGATAGTTACTGTTTCTAGACATTATTGTGTCTGTCATGTTGTCCTAATGTTCTATGGTTCAACAATACTCTCAGACACAAGCCAGCAATATTTAACACTGGTTATTAAGATATCTATGAGTATGACAAAAATGTAGTTATTTCTGCTTTTGGAAATTTACCTTAAACATTGATCACTCTGTCTTTCCAATAGCATTGTTATTCATATTATTAGGATCTATTATGATTAATAATAACTCTTATTCTTTTTGCCATCATGCCAGTTATCATTTATCAATTATATTTTTTATTCCAATCATACATTTACAAAATATAAAAAGTAGTGGCTAAATGAATATAAATCGACCTTAATCAGAATATAAAATATGTGAATTAAGCAAACACCTTTACAGATATAATATTCAACTAAAATATGACATTCAAATGAGTCTTCAGTCTTTAGCTCTCCTAATTTATCTAAAAAATTAGTTGCACATACATACACACACAAATATATATGTTTATGTATGATATTCTAGACACAAACTACTATACATTCATTTACCCTGCAATATAATCTTCTTTTATAGCATCATTTTATTATTATGTTTATAATTAACAATAAACAAATTTATTACTTAATATTAAAATGTTTCACAAAAATGGAACATTCAGTTTTTATAGAGTGAAGCAATTATCAGGACAATAACACTTGCTTCAGTAAGGTGTAAGAACGCTCTACAAACCACAAAGAAACATTTTGAACATTACATTCATAGAATCATCATTTCTGATGAAAACATGTCCCTTTAATGACAAGATTTCGAAGTCGTCAAATGCCATCTTAAAGATATATATATATCAGTAATAAAATCTTCAACATGTTCTCCTAAATTTTATGTCTCCTTATATTTTTAATTTAAAGTTTTGCTATTTTCGTAATAAAAATTACCTTTGATATTAATCTAGGTTATCCATCCGCCTTTACATTCTTTTTCATTTGTTTCCATAGAAACGCCTTTTGTAATACTACTTCTTTAAAGTTTACCCTTAACTTCTAAGTTTTATGAATGCTTGGGCTATTTCTATCTTATTCTCTATTATACCTCTAGCATATAACACAAAACAGTTAAGTATTTTATTGACTTTTTAGAAATAATGAGGTAAATTTTCCAGGCATCAAAAAAAAAAAAAACTGAAAAGCTCAACTAAATATCAAAATAACTAAATTTTCTTCACCTTATCTCAAGCACCTTATTCCTGAGAAAATTTCTAGATTTGGGGTTTTCTTTCTTTAACTTGTGTTCTAAGAATTGACACATAATAATAAAAATTTAGATGTGAACTAGTCCTTCCCCAAAGTTCTCACTGAATTTAAGCCAGGTTGGAGTGTCCAGGTGCTGGGTGACACACCGCATCCTGTCCAACACTATATAAGCTGCGTTCCCTGCAGGCATCATACTGTAGCCCTTCACACCCCTCTTCCCACAGTGGGCGGGGGTCAGACGCTTCCTGGACAATGAGACAGACCCCGCAGTGGGCACAAGGAGCTGGCTTAATTCTATGGGAATGAGGAATAGCTACAGTCTGGCTGTGTTTAGGGTATAATGGACTCCTTTAATTACCCATCTCCTGGGCTTCCTTAGCTGCTAGGAGACCCCACTCAAGTGTTCAATGCAGGAAACCCTCTTGATTCAAAGACTCAGGATATGCCAATTTGAATACCCACTGCATCCTGCCCCCCTGGTGGCACTCTAGCCCTCTGTGGCCTGCAGATGGCCTGGCCTGGCAAACACTTTCCTTTTTCAAAGGGAGATTAGCAGGTGTTTAAGACCACTGGCTTTGGATCAAGAATTTCTCCCCATGTCATCAGAAAATATGCAAGAACATGGCAAAGGAAAGCTACAGATAGAAAGGAAGCAGCTGTTGGGAGTATTTTCTGAAGGAAAGAGATACTTGTGGACTTTTGATGCACACAATGCCTTAGAAGGCGTCCTGAGCAGACAGGAGACTTCCTGTCATCTGACCAGCAGACTGTTCCTGCCTGTGCATTTGTGCCCCTGAATCAAACTATTGTATTCTTTAATAGGCTACCATTCACACGAATATAAATTAGCAGTAGATAACCAGTGTCACTATCATTTGGTTATATGAGAATGAAATCTTGGAGTGTGTTAACCAAAAAAAAAGAAAGAAAGAAAGAAAGAAAGAAAGAAAGAAAGAAAGAAAGAAAGAAAGAAAGAAAGAAAGAAAGAAAGAAAGAAAGAAAGAAAGAAAGAAAGAAAGAAAGAAAGAAAGAAAGAAAGAAAAATGCAAAGTTCACTGAGTAGATTATGTGGAGGAAGGGGGGGGAATGCCAGAGTTTAATTCTAATCTAAAATGTGGGCGTTAGGATGATTGTTTTTATTGACCGAGTGAAATCATATCCAAACAAATTAAAAGTTACCTAGACCTGTCATGCATTTATTGTTGGTTAACTCTGAGAATTATTAAAACACTTCCATGGCATTCCATGTTGTATAGATGCAGAGGGTAAGAATCTTTCCATAGAACAAAAACACTTGCATTGACATAAAATATTGAAGCTACTTCCTGAACATTGTGGTTATTCTTAGCACTCAAACTTTAGGAATAAATTAAATGAGAAAAACAATATTGAAGATGGACACCGCCCCCCCACTGCTGGATCGGTATTGTTTATCTGGCTGCTTTTGTTTGTTTGTTTGTTTGTTGTTATTGTTTTTTTTTTCAGAATTTCTCTCATAGATTGCTATGACAATGAATTTATCACTCACAAAGCTGTATAATCTGACCCATTGACAGACATTAAACACTACTCATAATACACTGCCAATATGATTCTGTTTTTCTCCAGTGGAACTGGGTTCTTTGTGAGGCATTTTACTCCTTATAATCATATCCACAAAGGTGATTTAAGAGGCCGGTGACATAGATTAAGGGAAAATCTGCCTTTATTTATTTATTTTTTGCTCATGTAATGAAACATGTAACATGAAATTACTTTTTGTTTTTTGTTATTTCCTGGCTAGCACACCACGTGTGAGTCTAAGTCCACTTTATAATGACGCTTAGGAAAATCACAAAATCAACTTGGTCTGAGGATCCCATGTTAGTGGTCATGGCAGAAGCCTTCACAAAGCCTGCTGACTGTCAGTACACAGTTCCTCACAGAAAATGGCAAAGCAACAGCTTGAACACTGCTTATGTGTGGTTTGCATGCACATTTCAAAATTCATGTCCACCGAAACTTTCATAAACCATGGCTATGATCATAACTCAGTGTTTAAAATCATTTTAATTCCTTTTAATAATACTTTAAAGTTTCCTCTGAAGAATACATGTTTTACTTACTGTTCCTGATTTTTTGATTGTTTATTTTTCTTTTAACAACTTTCGTTCAGTGTGTATTACTTTGCACGGATGAGCAGTTTAATTTTAGTGACACTTTTTTTCATACTCATTTTCTCATCCTATGGGGGTGATAATATTTAATTGTTAAATTGAAAATAAAATCTGAAGTAGGAAAATAGATTACCTATTCAGCAAAAGTCAAGGCCATTATTAAAGCAGAGCTATAAAACTATTGATTCTGATTAATATCATTAACAGTAAACATTAACAGTATGGTGTCCTAATATTATTAACAGTACATATTTTGGTTTTCAAACACAGTGAATATAGCATTTTCAGAAGGAAGCTTTGATCTCAAGCCTGAGAAGCAGTCATGTTTTTATTTTAATGGCCAAATTCTACTTTTGGGCCTAATTTTTTTAAAAAAGAGATGTGATACATCCACAAAGTACAGTGTCATTCTGTGCCTCCTTTGGGGGAGGGGGCCTTGGAAGTCTCTGTGTCCCATCAGTCAGCTAAGCATTTTCTGTGTCTTTTCTGCCTTTCTTCTCCCTGAAAGACTCATTTATAAGGCTGTCTGCTAACTCATACAAATCATATATATGGCATAAGGCAAAAAATAAAGTTTAGAAGCATACTGATTTTTAAGAATGGTATGAAGATGTATAAATATTATCAGAAGAAATATATAAATTGCTAAATATTTAATAAGCCTACTAAAAATAGCCCAGTCTTTCCAAGAAGGTTGATAAGATGTAAAGCCAAACTTGTAACTTTTAGTGTTCATTTAAGATACATACAATTCCATTAGTAGGATGAAGAATGACAGCTTCATCTTCTGAAAATGCACACGAAAGCAATCTCTACCTATGGAGATAACTCTATGAGCCAATGTGTGCTGATAGTGCACCAAAGGTGAATCTTGCCTCTCTGGGAAATGTTATTTTCTTTTTTAAAACTCCCTAACTCAACAGGACATCTAGCATATTCATAAATAAAATTTATATACAACCATTTCTGCATATACATACATATTTACACATGCTCTTGGTAAGGCTCCAGACACTGATGATGACATTGAGGAGGCTAGGGAAACACATATTTATTGTTCTATACTTGTTAAATTATTTTTTCTTCATCTTTATTATCCATAATTGTATACATTGTATAAGCAAATCTTATGATGGTAGCCCCATTACACTCCTCCCTAGGAAACACATTTTACATAATATGAGTTTGGACCAGAAAGCCCGCCTAGGATATATTCAGTTTCAAACTTTAATTTTCCTTTATTATAATTAATTGAAAAATACAAATAATTCAATGCTTACAAAATAAAGAGCAAACCTAGTTATTGATGTATAAATCACAATGATCACAATATATGTAACTCAAAAAGTTTGTTGGTATGTTACTCAAAAAGGAAAAGGAAGCAGTTTTTAAAAATGCTCTCTAGCTAATGAAAACATTTGAAGGTGTTTAATTCTCATATCTCTGCAATTTCTGACTTCTTTATTTTCGTTTCATCCCATCTTTTAAAGTAAAAATTAGATAGCCATTTTAAATTTATTTTGATAAAACTAATAAATTCCCCAAAGCCTCATATCAGATTGTTTTGTTGCATTATCAATTCAATTATCCTTTGTCTTCTCTTATGAACAGCACACTATTGTAATAAACAACAGCAGTTCTCTTGTCTCTTAACTGCATTAGGGATCATCTGCTGATAAAAAGGAAATGAGAAAACTCAATTTTAATGGGTTGAAAAATGTTTTAAATGTCATTTAAATGTAGGATGAGCAGTCAGTCACCTGAGCGAAAAGACATTTAGAAAATTTTAGTATTTCTCGTGCCACATTCAAACATTAAAGTTCTAGGGCTGAAGAGATGGCTCAGCAGTTAAGTCGTTACCAACTACAAAGCCTAACAACCACCATTCAAATCCCACCACCCACGTAAAGCCAGATGCCAGATGCACAAAGTTGCACATGCATCTGGAGTTCCTCTTTCCTCTGCAGTGGCTAAAGGCCCTGGTTTTTGCCCATTCTCTCTCTCTCTCTCTCTCTCTCTCTCTCTCTCTCTCTCTCTCTCTCTCTCTCTCTCTCTCTCTCTCTCCTTGCAAATAAAAAATAATTTACAAAAAAAGCTTCAAGTTTTGAGTTCTTTGTGAGTTGTAAATATTAGACCTTTGTCAGTGTTACAAATAGCAAAATTTTTCTCCCAGTCTGAAGGTGGTCTATTGGCTCAGAGTATGGTATATTTTTTTTTCACTGAAGCTTTTAAGTTTGGTGAAATCCCATTGGTTAAGTGATTGTTGCACTTCCTGGGCTACTGGAGGTGTGTTCATGAAGCTTTGCTCTACTCCTAGAACTTACAAAGAACTCAAAAAATAAAAATAAAAAATCAAACCACTCTCTCACAAAATGGGGCATTGATCTCAATAGAGAATTCACAAAGGAGGAAACACAAATGGCCAATTCTCATTTAAGAAAGTGTTCATCATCCTTAGTCATCAGGGGTATGCGAGTCAAAACTACAATGAGATTCCACCGTACTCCAGTCTGAATGGCAATCATTGAAAAATCCAACAACAATAGATGCTGGTGAGGATGCAAGGAAAAAGGAACCCTCATTCACTGCTGGTGGGATTGAAAAATGGTACAACCACCATGGGAAGCAGTATGGAGGCTCCTGAATAAGATGGATATAGAGTTACCAACGGATCCAGATATCACTCTACTGGGCACCTACCCTCAAGATTTCATGCCTCAGCACAGAGACATTTGCTCATCCATGTTTATAGCAGCTCAATTCATAATAGCTAAGAATAGGTATCAACCCAAATGCCCATCACTTGTTGTGGTACATGTAAATGTGTGTAAATACATGATGGAACTCAGCTGAAAGGGAAAATGGCATAATGAAATTTAAAGAAACATGGACATGGGCTGGAGAGTTGGCTCAGCTGTTAAGGCACTTGCCTCCAGTGCCTAAGTCCCTGGGTTCAATTCCCCAGGATCCACATAAGCCAGACCCACAAGGTGGTGGTCCTGGTGCTCTCTCTCTCTCTCTCTCTCTCTCTCTCTCTCTCTCTCTCTCTCTCTGTCTCTCTCTCTGTCTCTCTCTTTCTCTCTCTGTCTCTCTCTCTCGGTATCTCTCTGCTTGAAAATGAATAAATAAAATATTAAAAAAAAGAAACATGGACAGACTTGGAGATCATACTTAGCAAACTCACACAAGAACAGAGAGACAAACATCACATACTCTCCCTCATATGTGATTCCTAACCAGGCTTAAATTCTAAGCAAACCTGACAGGTGAATTGAGAGACAGTAAAAGGAGATGGAAAAAATTGGTGGGGAGGGGGGAAGAATGGCAAGGTGGGGAGACTACACATTAAGCTAAACCAATACCATAAATTCCTTACAATAAGCTCCTGGGGATGTTTGTGGGCATTGCCTGGTAGGAAGGGTCATGATTAGAATGGGAGGAAGCCAAACCCCAAGAAAAATTGATCAGTCTTGCAACTCCCTGTCCCAAACATTGGTTCCTTCCCACACTGAACTGTTGATCAGAGAGACCCATGAGGTCCCCCCCCACACCCAAAAGACAGGCCTTTGTCAAAGCTCTTGAATACTTGCCTGAGGCCAAAAGTAAGACCCTATTGCTGAAGAAATCACAGAATGTCATTGCACAACACTGAGAGACCCTGCTAGGTCCAGAATGGTAATCAGCTCCCAGATGGCAGCTTGTGTAGTGCTAGAAGGTACTACAGGAGGTGCCTGGAGAAATTGGTCAATGATATTTGGAGCAAGCAGAGAACACTGATAGACAATTCAGACTATTTTCACCAGAATGCTGAACACACTGTTTATGGAGGAGACCAGCAAGTCAAGAAGTGCTCACCTGTATAATAGTTGTACCAGACCTAGGGGGATAATCAGTGGCTTTCAGATTGGTTAAGATATCCATTCAGTGACAAGGAACCCTTAACTAGAACTGGGATCCATGGCAAAATCTTATGGGTACCAAGATCCTGGGCTCCAAGAGGAAACTCCCACTACCAGAGAGCTACAGAAAGGCTACACCTATTAGAATCTTGTCAAATTATTAATGTGTATCTCATTTAACCTATGCTGATCTCACTCTCTGATAGATATTCTGAATATGTTATTCTGAAGGTAGCGAGAGAGCCATGCAGTGATAGAGCCATGGACAACCCAAATACACCAAGGTGAAATGGGATCATGGCTGACATCCTGGCAGAGATGAACCACCCAGACCTATCATGTAGGCCCCAAATGAAACCTATGAGAAAGTGGAGAGATAAAAAATAGACCTATCACCACAGCAAGTCAGATAACCCAGGAAAGGTCAATGGAGACAGAAACCATCAATACCCAACACAACCAAAAGGAGAAATCCAGAGACACTTAAGATCTCAACAATAAAACAGACTTAAAACTCACCCACCATGACTCAGGGAACTGAGTAGAAGAGGGGGTGGAGAGAATGTAAGAGCCATGGTGGGAGAGAATATCCAGAGATACTGCCCCCCTCAGTAACTCACAAAGTGGGGGGAACTGGCTACGTCTTATACAATTCATAACCCCCTACTCCATGGACTGATCCAGTATGCCCTCGGAAGATGTTCCCCAGTGGATTGGAGACAGGGAGGAGAGAAATGGGGGTACCATCATAAGATTTGCTCCTACAATGTATCTAATTATGAATAATAAAGTTTTTTAAGTTCAAGTTTTAGAATTTTTCCTGCGTTAGAATCCTGGCTTTTTTATTTTCTTTCTTAGTCTTCAACATGTAGCTTATACTCAGTGAAACACACAAAAAATATTAAGGAAGTATTAATTAAATTAATATGAATTAAGATTTTAGAGCAGTAGTTTTGAAAACAGGATACCAGCAAATATTTGTAACAGTTATTATTTCTGCTGTTTTCTTAACCATGAATCACAAAGAAAATATAATACAGACATGATGGGCTTCAATGACGATAATTACTATCTTAACTGTTTCATTAAAGATTTTACCAAAACTTTTACCAAAGGTTGTCAATAATGTGATTAGTTGGCAGTGCTTTCAAAGTGAAGTGCTCTCCTTTTTTTTTTAATACAGATACAAGATGTTAAATTATGTTGTAAATAATTCTGGTGTCCAAATTCCTACATTCTAACGAGCTCACTGTGTGTCTTTGAATCTTTAACAGAAGAAAGTAGTCAATGTGTAAAAATTCCAGTAACAGATAAATAATATGAACTGTCAAAATGGATAGGTATGCTAAATGAAAACATTGATGATTTCAAGGTGCAAATATGAATTGGCTAGCCAGGCACCTGTTATCAATGCTCAGTCTACAGCTATGACACCATTAAAAAGGCTCTGGACCTCCAGGGAGTGGAGTCTTCCTGCCAGGAGTAGGAACACAGGAATTGGTCTTTGAGGGTTATACCCATCCTGACTGTGGTCTGCCTTTTCAGTTTCCTCTTATGGGCCATATGAACATGGCATTACCAGATGTAACACTGCCAAGGACCCACCTTCCCCATCATCATGGATTTTATCCTCTGCATTTGTATGCCAAATAAACCTTTCTTCTCTCAATGGTTTTCTTCCTAAGTGGTTTTAGTTTGTCACAGTGAGAAGAAATATAAATAACATAGAAGCAGGCTGGAGAGATGGCTCAGAGGTTAAGGCACTTGCCTCCAGTGCCTAAGGCCCCAGGTTCAATTCCCCAGGACCCACATAAGCCAGACCCACAAGGTGATGGCCCTGGTGCTCCTGGTGTTTCTCTCTCTGTCTCTCTCTCTGTCTCTCTCTCTGTCTCTCTGTTTCTCTCTGTCTCTCTCTGTCTCTTTCTCTTTCTCTCTGCTTGAAAATGAATAAAATATTTTAAAAATTAAAAAAAATAAAAAGCTATGACTTGTAAATTTAGATGAGTCAAAAGTAAACAATGAATGTAATAGAAGAAACTTGAATAGTGGGTCAAAGAATTGCAATCATATTCGGAAAGGAGTCATTAGAACACTATTTCTCCTGACAAGATTATGTTAAAATTGAACAGGGATAAAAATAATGTTAGCTAAAGCTAGTTTTTTGTATCTCAATATGGGACAAACACTGCACTATTCTTGCTTTATGCACAATATCTAAATTTATTTTTCCAGCAAGCCTATGAAGTCAGCATTTAATCATTATGTAACCAAAGTTCATAGCAGGTAAATGGGAAAACATGATAAAAATCCAAGTTTAGGTAGCTATGCAAGAAGACTCAGGATCTTGTGTGTGGGACAAATATGTCTGTTTATAACTAGATGCACCTACTTTCTGTCATACCAACCAACTAGTCAGTGGAAAGAATGGAACAGAAGGGGCTTAGTGATCAGGATCAATTAATAAGCAGAACGGAATTCTGTCAGTGAATATACTTATATCCTTTTGCTGTCATAGCAAATTACCACAAATGTAGTGGTCTGAAAAATATACTGATCAATTACCTTCCAATTTCGAATATTTGAATTTCAATTGGTTTTAGCAGTCTACCTCAAGGAGTCAGCGAAGCTTTGTTCTATTTTGGGGGCTTCAGAAGACTCTAGTTAGCTGAAGTTTCTAGCTTCTAAAGACTGCCTACCTTTTTGGGGTTTTGATCTCCTTCTGTCTTCAAAGACAGCAATGGCCCATTGAGCCTTTCTCACAGAAAATGACAGAAATATTAGCTGTCGTTTGTCTTCTTGCACAAATAAAAACCTCATTTTTACTTCTGAACTTAATAGTCAGGAAAATCTCCTCAATGATCGTTGATTTATATCCTTGATTCCATCTGCTGTATTAAATTTCCATTTGGTTTAATACAACATATTCACAAATTTCAAGAATTATAAAGTTAATATAATTGAGAAGTTGTCAGTTAGACTACAGCAGAAAAGAAGTCACTTCATATCTCAGGCAGCAGTTGGCAGGGACTGGTCATCAGAAAATATGTAAGCTCAGAATCTAGCAATGGAAAGCTTTATCGCAGCAGCCACTGTCTCTCTCTCTCTCTCTCTCTCTCTCTCTCTCTCTCTCTCTCTCTCTCTCTCTCTCTCTCTCTGTGTGTGTGTGTGTGTGTGTGTGTGTGTGTGTGTTCCAAATTTACTTCACAATTGCCCAGTGGAGAATTAAGGACTTAACTTGGTCTAGGGATCTAAACAAAAACCCCTAAACTCACAACCTTAAAGCAGCCTTAATACTCATCCACCATGACTCAGGGAACTGAGCCCAAGAGGGGGCAGAAAGATTGTGAGAGCCGTGGTGGGGAGACTATCCAGAGGCATGGCACCCTTCAGTAACAACACACTTGGGCCAGGAGGACCAGGCTGAGTACTAGGCTACCCAGGGTCCCCTGCCACAAGGACTGATCTAGATGGCCCATGGAGGAGGATATCCAGCTGATTGGGGATGGGGAGGGGGGCATTGGGGAATTGGGGATAACAACTCATTGTTTGCCCACTGAATAATGTAACTCATTATGGACAATAAATATATATTTAAGACTTAAAAAAAAAACAGTAGTCAGAAAACAAGTTAGGGTGGATCACATCAACCATTTCACAATCAGGATTATAGATTTTTGTTTTTCAATTATAGATTTGTATCCACACTTTTCTCAAACTATTAAGATAGTAATAGCTGTGCCTTTCTGGTGGGGAATACAGTTCCCTGAATGTTTACTATTCTTGTAGTTTCTGGAGAGGTTTGTGGCAATTCCTATGAGTCATACCACTTCTTCTACGTACATTTTAATAAAGAATCACACACTCCAAATGTGAAATATGGATCATGAATACCATGTAGTTTAAGAAAATCTTAGAGAATGCTTCTTTAACAAAAACAGTGGATAAGTGAAGAAATTGTATTTGATAGGCAGACTGCTTCTACCTTTGACATGATCTATTCGTCTTCTACAGTTTGTGTGTGTGACGTTGAGTTCTAAATAGTGAATAGCTATTATAAATAGGTTCTAAATAAATAGTTCTAAATAGGTGAATAGCTATGACTGCTGGGGTCCTTGGGGAAATTAGATTCAAACAGGGTCTGGCAAAGATCAGACTCTTCCAACTTTAGAAAAATTTACAGCCATGGTCTGATTTTGCTGAACATTTTTACCAAGAAAAAGAGAAATTCATGTTTATTTATCAAACCATGGTTTATAAGTGCTTTTTAAATTTCTTCCTATTGTAATGATTTAAGGGTGTATCGTATGAGATAAAATGATGTCTAGGTAAAGAGCTATACTATAAAATTGGAAATACAACCAAAGGAAATATTTAATGAATGAATTAAATAATATTTTAAGAATTATGAAAATAAATCATGCACAAGGATTAATTCTATTGAGTTCTCAGCAGTTTTATTATAATATCTCCCATTCACTTTTCATGTCTGCATTCTGTCATCCATCCCTTAATTTAGGATTTATTGAACACTCTGAAGGACTTACAGGTTAATAAGGATTAGCTTAGAAATTCTAACATTTCATAATCATGTATAGAAAGCATACCCTTGATCTGATTATGAATTCAATTATGTGACACTCTCCTAAAAATTAAAATTCTATCATCATGTATGTTTTAGAAAATAACTGTTTTTAGATGATTGATATAATTTTATATTGTTATTGACAAGTATTTATCTCTTTCCAAAGGTAATATTCTACTTTCTTTTTTCATTTGCTATTTTAATGTCTACAATGAATCAAGTTCTCAATTACTGTTTAGAAAAATCTATTTTCTTTTCGAGTATGTCCTTTAAAATGTCTTTTGGGCTGGAATGCAGTTCAGGTATACATATTTATTTAGTGCATGTATAATACTCATGGTTCAATCCCAGCAATGTAAAAAAAAAAAGATGTTCAGGACTAGAGAGATGGCTGAGAGGTTAAGGTACTTGATGGCAAACTCTAACCACCCTTGTTTGATTCCCCAGGACCTAAATAGAGCCTAATGCACAAAGTGGCACATGCATCTGGAGTTCATTTGCAGTGGCTAGAGGTCTATGTGCGTCCATTCTTTTTCTCTCTGTCTTTCTCTCTCTGCCTTATTCTCTCGCTTTCTCTTTTCAAATAAATACATTTTTTTTAAAAAACATTCATATGATTTTAGAAATTATTTTTGATGTGACTTACTCTTATTGCTACCTCTATGAAATGTGTGTATGTTTCCTGGAACACTTCCAATTATTCATAACAATGTTACTGATTGCTCCTTGCATTTCTCTGTATCTGAAAATTCTTATTCCCATGTTGGTGTTAACAGACTTGCTTCTGCGCCCACTATTTTCCTCATCTTTTTTTATATTTCCATACCTGTATCTTACCTCATTTCATGCTAGGTGTCATGATGAGTGTGGCCTCTAATTCAAATTGTTACAATTAAATTAAAATGTTGGGTGTATAAGAGTAATGGCATTCTTTCTAAAAATCAATGTATATTTCCATTTCAGTATGTTTTTATTAAAGTTAATTTAAATACACAGAATTAGGTTCCATTATGATACAGACTTACAAATCCTGTTTTGCTTCCCTACCTGCCACCGATCTGTTCACTTCTCTGCTGAGCCCTACTTTCACCATCCTTCACTTCTGTCTTAGTCAGGGTTCTCTAGAGAAAACAGAGTTGATAGAATGGATTACAATAAAAGGGAATTTATTTGGATAGCTTACAACAGTCCAATAGTAGCAGTCTGTAGGCTCACAGGTAAGGAACCAGTAGCTGTTCAGTCCATGTAGATGGATGCCTCGGCAGTCCCAATCCAGCCCAGAAGGCCTGATGAATACCTGGGGAGCGGCTGCTCTTCAGTCCAATATGTGAGGCCCAGGAAACTGGGTTCCAATGTCCAGGAAGGGTAGGAGAGCAGGATGCTACTGCAAGTCACAAATAAGCACCAGCAGCTGGGGGAGGAAGGAAGAACGTCTTTAAAACAAAAAGGGCACCATCAATCTCTAACTCCAAGTTCAATGATTCTAACCAATAACACAAGTCTCTTGGAGATTCAATTCCACCCCTCCAGCTCGGCTACCCACAGTCCGGAAATGTCATCCAGTGTCCATCCATAGTCTTGGAATTCTTTGGGTCTCCATTGCAACCCACAGTTCATCCTCAAGGCTCCATCGGGCTCCATGCAGGCAACCTTGCACACCTGCTTCACATGCCGATGGCCATTTTTCAAAAACAAAACTGTGTTGCAAATCCAATGACCCTCTCTTTCTAACCAATCTCCATTCCACAGAACCAGGAGGGCTACCAACTTGTTAATCCAGGGGGGATCAAAGCATTCAGGCCCCTTACTTCAAAGAGTCCACATTTTTCCTGTTGTTCCAATGCAGACCAGCTGGCCCAATCTCACTGGTTGTCATCTCTGAAAGAATTGCAGGTGAACGGGCAGCAGTTTCGACCCAAAGATCTTCCTTTCTGTGCCATCTCCAGTCCATCTTTACATCAAGCAACCCTGCACAGGTTTCCAGGACACAGGCAGGCAGAATGCAGTAAGCCTCTCACACAAACTGCTTCTGGCACAGTCCTGACAAAGTTCTTTCACCCCTGTAAGCCAAATCTCACAGGCCATAGTTCTTCCTGGATTCAGGTCTTTTAATTCTGACCAGAATGCTCCATAAAGCTGTACTTGCAGCACTGCAAGGTCTCTCTCAGGACAAGGTTTCTAGTCCGTCCATATTCCTCCTGCATATCAATTCAAAAATGCCAAAGCCACAGAATCAGGGTTCTAGCAGCAACATATGACCCCACATCCTGGTACCAAAACTGTTGTAGTCAGCTTTTTAGTTGCTGCACAGAAAGAACCCAAACAAAAGCTGCTTGTGGAGGAAAGGGTTTATTTGGCTTATGAACTCTAGGGGAGACTCCATCCTGGCAGGGAAAATGATGGCATGAGCAGAGGGGTGGACATCACCTCCGCCACAGCACTGGAAACAGCAGCAGGAAGATGTGCTAAACTCTGGCAAGGGAAGCTGGCTTATAACCCCATAAGCCCGCCCCCAACAACACAGCTCTAGCGAGGTTGTAATTCCAAAACTGCCATCAGCCGAGGATTGATCATTGAGAACACATTCATTTGTTTGTGGGGGACACCTGGATCAAACCATGACACCTTCTTTCATGTTGCAAAAGTCCTCCTTCCCTCAATTCTTCCTCCCAAGGTCTCCTATCTAGTTTGCTTAATTCTTTTCAAGGCTCTCCGTTATTATTTCATGTTCCAACATTATTTTGTTGACTCACAGATCTCATTTTGTCTACCCAGTAATCTGAAACATATAGATGTTCTCATAATTTACAAATGGTCACATCACTTCCAATTGTTTGGAAGGAATTTTTTGGTCCATATTCATTTGCTATTTCCCCTTCCATTGTTTTGCCCTTTATCTCTTGTTCAGGCATCTGAAATTAATATTGTCAATTCCTCTTCAGTGAGATGTGTTTGCTAAAGGAGCGCTGCTAACTCTGAATTGTGAAGGATTTGGACAGAAGAATGTGCCTGCTTCCTCAGAAGTGACAGGGTGCTCATGGTTCTATTTTATACACATACATTGGCATGGCTTTCTGTACGCCATGTACTGCTCATTTGGAACCTAAAAGCCTTCAGAGCAGGAGTAAGTTTCTCATCAGAGATTTACCTCTCCTATACTTTTGACGGGTATCAAATATTTTTCTTGTTCACTTGGCCTCCAGGAAACACTTTAAAAGTTATTTCTTATCAATTGGGCAGCTCTACCAAGTGTAATCCATGCCTAAGAGCTGACAGCCACTTACAGAATGAAGAGGAATTGGGGATAACAACTCATTTTTGGCCCACTAAACAATGTAACTCATTATGGACAATAGAAAAAAGACAGATGCTGTGTGTCTAAACACCAATCCCCTGTAAATCCTCTCTGTCATGAGACTTTCTAATATTGACTTCCTGGTGTGTTTTGATAGTTGTTTCTAAAACCTGTACTTAAAGGTTGGTGTACATTTTTTTCTGGATTAGTAATTTATCTGGATGGATAAATTTCCAGCAGGTACAATTACTCTTTTTCCTGAGGTAATTAAAGGTACAGTTTCTTACTAGCTGAGATACTGTGCTTTCTACCGTCAGTTTGTCCCAGGATTCCATTAATTAAAATGAACCTTTATCCATATATTATAATGATCCATTTTAAGGAAGAGTTAGCAGTCCAAGCAATAAATCAATCACTTTATCTGAGTGGTGCCATACACCATTAACTGAATTTTGATGTTTTTTAAGCAAATGTATAATTATGTAAATCATCTCTCAATCAACTCTTTCTAAGACAACATGAAATGTGACTTGATATTATTGACCAAGGAAATACTATGCCAGCTAGCAGTTGTAAAGAGTTAGTAACATTGCTATAAGTAACTGGTACCACTCTGATGATGTAGGCATCAGCTATTGCTAGTTTACTTTTATCACAAAGAAAGCATAAATTGTAGCTCTTACTCTTCATAAAAAAACAGAATATTTTATCATGATGGTCCATTCCTATCATTTTAGCCACTCTCCAAGGAGGTTGAGACAGGTGATCATTTAACATTTAACATCTCATTTAACATTGTGGTCTCCAGACAAACCTATAATGAGTCCCTGTTTCTAAAAAGAAAATAAAAGAATGTAAATATGTGCATACATATATTTACATGTAAAACAAAAAGAGATTTAACAGTAAAGATTTAAATCTGCTTTTCTTTTGAGTTTTTTTTTTGGTGAATATTGAACAGATATTGAACTTGATCTCAATTATTATAGCTTTCTTCATACAGGTCTCATTTTAGAACTTTCTTTTCATTCCATTTCAGATTATATCCAATCTTTTATAAATGTATGCTAATTTAAATGCATATAATAAACCATGCTGTACAGTATGGACCTGCAATCCCAGTTTTCAGGAGATTAAAGTAGAAGGATCACAAATTCAAAGCCATGGAGGCCAATGTAGCAAAACTCAGTTTTAAATATTTGTTAAAAGTAAAATGATGTCTGGGTCAGTGATAGAACATTTGCTTACATTGCATAAGGCTCCAGTTTCAATAATCAGTATAACAAACTAAAATTAAAAACAAATATAAAACTCAGATAATTAAACTAAATTTCATGTAGTCAAATTATGAGATTATTTTTTGAGTGTATAGTGACTTTTAGTTATAATATCACTTTTTTTTCAAGTAAAAGTGTTCCTTTTCTTCCTCTCCCTGCCTTCTCCCAAGTTCAGGCAAGATTAAAGGCTTCAGAAAAACCCTTAGAAAGCTAATTGGAAGAACTATAAACTAAATCCAACATCTTTATGAAGTTAGAAGTAATCAAATCTCACCAATTTAGTGAAAAGATTAAAGCCTAAGTGGAAGGATCTTTAAAGGCTTTTCACACCATGATGTCCTCAAGTGCCAAGGACAAAGGCTGGATCCACAGAAAGTGTGAGAATTTACGACTTCAACAACAACAACAACAACAACAAAGATTTCTTGAGAGAGAAGAAAATCTTCTATATTTAAATACTAATAAAAGGTTCAGGCTGAATTAAATGGCGATGCCTTCCTCAACTCTGGAAAAAGATTTAGTATTAGATTAGGCAGTTAAACAATGGCAGATATTACCGAGATAAATTCACATACAAACCCACAGACATATTTGTCTATGTTTGGATATCTTTTTTAAAGTTTTTATTAGCTATGTAGTTTATGAAGAAGTCATGTGTTGCTCCCATTCCCCTTATGTCATCCTCTCGTATCCCCTCTACTGGAACCTGCTATCACGGAAGACCCTCCTCAGTAGGGCTCTTGGTTTTCACCATGAGGCTATGAATGCATCAGGCCATCGCTGTGGAGGCACTGACAGTGTCTCAGGATATTCCTCCCCACCCTGTGGCTCTTACAATCTCCTCCTCCTTCCACAATGTTGCCTGGGCTTTGGCAAGTGTGTTATGAGTCTGCTTTAGTGTTCAGCTCTCAGTAGCCTCTGGATTTCTGCTTTGATGAATTTTGAGTGTTCAAGGTGTCTATAACCATCTCCCTGGAGCAGGTTGTCAGGAGAGCAGTGAGAGCAACACTCAAGCTTAGATTCCCACTTCCTTTGTGATTTCTCCTGGGCTCCTGGGCTCATCTCTTGGGCTAGAGAGATGGCTCATCAGTTAAGGTGCTTGCCAGCAAAGCCTAATGGCCCAGGTTTGATTCCCCAGTACCCAGGTAAAGCTGGATGAACAAATAGGTGAATGTCATGCTTCTGGAGCTCCTTTGCAGTGGCTAGAGGCCCTGGTATATCTATCCTTTATTCCTCGCTTCATCTTTAGTTTAAGCAGCTTTCAGGCATATAAGAAATCATTTTCTTTTCATTTTCTAAGGAAAATTTTTGGTCTGAATAGAAAGGAAGGCACAGAACTTTGTGATATGATATTGTTTCATCAGAGAAGAGTGCACATAATGAATGAAGTAACAATTTGATGAAAAGATGAATTTTGTGGATGAAACAGGACTTCACCAAGAGGCTTCAGGCAGCATTTAAATTCTGAATTTTTGCACACAAGGGGTTGAAGAAAAGCTATTTTATCAGGGACAGTCTGGAAGGAAATAGAAACAAAAACACTAGGAAGGTGTTATTCATGCAAGACAGTCAGGTTCATCTTTATGTTTACGTATTTCTACTAATAATATATATATATATATATATATATATATATATATATATATATATATATATATATTCAATTTTAGGAGCTTGTATGCTCAGCCCTTTATGGTACATCTATATCTTTCCCCAGAATGCTGGGGAAACATCTTGGAACTGAGGGAAGAGTGTAAGAGCAGGAGAATTGGGAGGGACACTGGGTTCCTCTCTCATCTGGACGTTACATGAGCAGCTGAAATGACTTGCTCAAGACCCGCAGAAGATTGAGCAAGTCAG
>PVHP010028901.1:0-22814 GCA_004024765.1 Zapus hudsonius | reverse complement strand
GAATAGAAGGGGAAAGAGTCTAAGCCTGTGAAAAATTGATCAGTCTGGCAACTCCTGGTCCCAGTCACCGGCTCCTTCCCTCACTGAGCTTTTGAACAAAGTGATCCACGAGGTCCCAAAAACAAGACATGATTCTGTCAAGGCTCTTGAATGCCCACCCCAGGCCTGAGGTAGGATCTCATTGCTGAAGAAACCACAGAAAGCCATGGATCAGCACCAAGAGACCCTGCAAGGTCCAGAACGGTAACCAGCCTCCAGATGGTAGTCAGTGTAGTGCTGGAAGGCACTGCACAAGCTGCCAGGGGAAGCTGGTCAATGACAGCTGGAGAAAACAAAGACCACTGACATGAAATGCAGTCTGCTGCCATGAGTAGGCTGAACACACTTCCTACTGGGACAGAACAAGGATCACTAGTGCAATGGAGGAGCCAAAGCCTGGGGGAGGCAATCAACCGATTTTAATTCAGCCAAATAATCCACTTAGTGATGGGGAGCTCTTGACTGGAACTGGGAACTCAGGGCGAAATGCACTGGGAACCAGAATCTTGGGAACCCAAAGAGAAATACATTTTACAAGTGATTTACAAAGAGGCTACTAATAATACAATCTAGCCAATTTGGAAATGTGTATCTCAGGTAACCTATACTGATCTCACTCTCTGACGGAGATTCTGTTTGTATTTTTCAGAAGGCAGCAAGTGACCTGTGGCTCTTCCAACCTTACCAAGGAGCCACAGACCGATGGCTGACAAGAGATGAGCCACCCCAGACCTACTGTGGAGGATCCACATGGAACCCCACAGAGAGTGGTGGCATAAGCAAGAGACCTATAACCACAGCCAATCAGTCAACCCAGAATAAGCCAGTGAGACAGACACCAATGATTTTCAACACAATCTAAAGCAGAAGTACAGAGACCCCCCCCTAAGACCTCAATAATAAAGCAGCCTTAATACTCACCCACCATGACTCAGGGAACTGAACAGAAGAGTGGGCAGGCAGATTGTAAGAGCCATGGTGGGGGAGAACTCCCAGAGACATGCCCCCCCCCTCAGTAGCAACATTCAAAGGGGGGTGGAACCAGGTTGACTCCTACCCCATGGACTGATCCAGACTGCTCATGGAGGAGGATATCCAGCTGATTGGGGATAAGGAAGAGGGAAATCAGGGAACTGGGGATACCAACACATTATTTGCTCATTCAATGTATCGAATTATGGAAAATAGAGAAAAATAAAGGGAAAGAAAAGACTGAAGAATGAATTGAAAAATTCATGGATAAGGCTGAAGAGATGGCTCAGCAGCTTAGGTGCTTGCGTGCAAAACCAAAAGACCTGAGTTTGATTCCCCAGTGCTTGCATGCGTCTGCCCTGGCACGCCTGTTCTCTCTTTTTATCTGTCTTTTATCTCTCTCTCTACTTGCAAATAAATAAAATATTTTTTTAAAAATAAAAAAGATAGATTCAGGTAAGCAGACGTTTTCCCTCAAATGATTTCCCTCTTGGTTCTCTTAAGTATTTGAGATTCGTTTTCCTCTAATTTGTGACTACAAAGTATTTGGCTTTTACTCCATGCCCAGTCCTTCCCATAGACTTCTGGGAAGTAAATTTTGCCTTATGAAGTTATACAGAATACTGTCATCTCATGTAGGCTATTTTTCACAGATAAAGTGGAAATATAGCTTTTGTGAACATTTAAACTTCTCCTTTATATATTTCTTCTATGGCACACACATATGTATATAGTCATTCTTCAGTATCATGGGACATTTGTTCCAGGATGTCTTGAAAGTCTCTGGCAAAAAATGATTCAGTATTGGCATATGACCTGTGATCAGCCGCTCATGCACCTTAACACTTATCAGTTATTTATAATACCTAAGCAAATATAAATGACTTGTAAACAGTTCTTATATTGTATTACATGTTCACTGCAGATGCCCTCATTTTTAATGAATATTTTCAGTATACAATTGGTTGAATTCATTGATACAGATTTCTCAGATATGGGGGGATCCTATGTATTATATTTATTTATATTATTTAAATATATATTTATATTATTTATATATTATAGTTAACACTATATGCACTAAGATATGTGTGTGTGTTGTAATTGCATTTCTCACTTAAACAGCCATCCAAAAGCAGATATGAGAGGAAAGGGTTGATTCTGGCTTACAGTCTCTAGAGGAAGGTGTGGTATGGGAGGGAAAGGACAGTAAAGCACTGGCTTGAAGCCAGTTCTTTCCACAGCAGTTCGTAGAAAGCAGCAAGAGAAGAAGCTGAGCTCTGTCAAGAGGGAGCCTGCTATAACCCCCTAAAGCCCAACCCCAGCAACACACCTCCTCCAGCAAGTCTCCTTGGTCCAAATTACAACTATCTGAGAAGCAAGCATTGAAAAACATAAGCGTTTATGGGATACATCTGATTCAAACCATCACAGTTTATAAGAAATCTTTGTTGAGTTTATGTTTAACTTTTTATTAAGTCGTAGAGGAGCCAAAAGTACAGAGAGACATTTACCTCAACATAATTATCTTTTCATGGAAAGATTTATAGTTTATTATTTTATTATATTTATTAGTAGCAGTATTAATTATATATTTATTAATTTAGATTTTAAAAGTACTTTCTCTCTCTCTCTCTCTCTCTCTCTCTCTCTCTCTCTCTCTCTCTCTCTCTCTGTAGTATGGTATATGCACATGTATTTGTACTCATGCTGTGTCCCATGCATTTTTGGGGTGCACTTACCTCTGGTGGCTGCAACAGAATATTCCATGTTCCTCTTCTCCAAGTGTCCCACCCCGTTACTCTTAGGAGTAATGTAGGACCAGGAGCCTCTTAGTAATACCAGAGCTTATTTACCCTATTGATTTTTTTCCCCTTGAGCTCTGGCAATTCCCAGGTCTCTACTTCCCTAGGGGGCTAGGTTTACAGCTGTGCATAGCCATGCTCAATCTCTTGTGTGGGTCTTGATGGTTGAACTCCAGTGATCTCTTAGATCTCCTCAGGCCCTGAAGTATGCACAGGAAGTGCTTGCAAGCTCGATCCATCTCTCCAAATCTAAACATACTTTCAAAGACAGCATCTTATACAGTGAAGCACTTAAGAAAGTTCAAAATTTAATTAAGAGATATATGTAAAACTAATACCAGTATGAAACAATACAGTTTGCGGCAATACTTAAGACATATGCCAGTAGGTCTCATAGTCCTAGTAAATCAGAATAATTTAAGAAAAATTGCTAGACGATCAGATTTCTCAGGGGCAATCCTTTCCAGGAATTTGATGTACTAGGCCTTCAGCGAGGAGCAGAAATCTGCTCATTTTTAAAAATTGTGCCTGCATCTTTGTATGTTGTAGATGTTATAGCTAAAGCATAGACCATGTATGAGGAAGATTTGATCTCTGATGATGAAATTTGCTAGGCAGTGGTTCAGTGTTGGTGGGAAGCAGTAGTTCTCAATGTGATCCCTGACACGGTACCATGACTACCCACTCGGAACTTCTCAGAAATGCTCAAATTCCTGGGCCAAAACAATGACCACGATAAAACAGACTTTAACATGTAAGAAGCACCCCTGGAGGAATAAGGGCTTGGTAAAATTTGACTAGTGTAGAAAAAGTGAGCTGATCACTTCCTTCCAGCTAGGACTCAAGCCAAGACAGGCAGACGTTCATCACCATGGTATATACGTCAATGGGAGGAGTCAGACCTGGTATGGGAAGATTCAAAGTCAAAGGTGCTGTCACAGTCAGCCACACACCACTGGGATGAATCTCCAAACCAGGAACAGTATATGGGAGGGAAAAGGATTTACTGAAGCTACAGATCCAGGGGAAGTGTGGCCCCCTTTTGCAGGTCCAAGCAGAGAAAGAAACCCATCACCAACACCACACATACAATAGCAAACATGCAGGAAAGCAGGGAGAGAGACAGGCAAGGAGGCAGTCAGGGGAGTAGTGAGGAGATTTTTCTCTCCCCTTTATATAGCCTTAGGATGGAGTCTTGCAACCCTATCCTAGACTTAATGGCTTCCTGAGTCTTTGCAAGTTCCTTTCTGCACTGCCTACACAGGAGGCATGTTAATTACTAGCTTCCCTGAGCTTCTTTATATCCTGCCCCCTACTGAGAGGCTGCCTTCCTGTAAACATCCTCAGAGAGCCACCCAAAATAATTAAAAAGATAAGTTGACAACAAAACCTAACTATCGCAGTTGCCTAACTATGGTCAATAATAATGCCTCTGGATCTAACGCCATCGACATTACACCTCACCAAGGGCTGGGAATGAGTCTAGAAAGTAACAGATCCAAGGCTCCTTCAGAATGCTTTCTGGGCCTGAGGAGACCACTTCCTCAGTTAGTCTCACCAGGGCCTGAAGCCAGCCTTGCAGGGAGGCAGGCCTCTTTTAAACAGTAAAACTCCAAGTTTGCTGTATGTCACACTACTAGACACTGATAGCTCAGTGAAGGATATAAAAGAAGCCGAGAAGAGTCTGTGCTTGTCCAGCCATGAAATAGGCCAGTTAAATGGAGGCCTAGAGAGAGGCGGTTGCTCGTCCTTACAGAGGGCCCAGAGCAGACACTGCTGGATTGCAGCCACCTCAGCACTCATCTCTAAAATTTGCTCTATACCAAGTGTGGCCTCGGTTCTGTGGAATCTCACCTGCCTTGCCCAGGTAATGACTCACAGATTGAATATCCTCATTAGAAGCTCTTTTGATAATTGTGTATATGATAGTGAATTTAGAGCACAAATTATCTATGTTTTTAATAAATTATATACATGTACATGACACAGATGCAAATAATAAATCGATTTATCTACAGGTTGACTATGTAGTATGTTATGAAAGCATATATATAATACTAAAGAAGACTTAGTATGGTATTGGAATTCTAAAGATATTTTACATGGGCTCAGTGGTTAAGGCACTTGCCTGCAAAGCCTGATTATCCTGGTTCAATTCTCCAGTACCCATGTTAAGCCAGATGCACAGTAAAGCATGCATCTGGAGTTTGTCTGCAGCAACTGGAGGTCCTGGTGCACCCGTTCTCTCTCTCACCTCTTTCTCTCTCTCTTCTCTTGCAAATAAATAAATAAAAATATATTTTTTAAAAAATCCATTTCCTCCTATCACACATTACCAACATTGTATTTATTATAGGTTCCTCAAGTAGCTCAATAGATTTGTCTTTAGCCTGGAAAATCACGTGGACTTCCTTGAGCAGGTACATAGAAAGTTTAAAAACTCTCCAGACAAGAGATCTGTGCCCTTCCTCTACTTATAAAGTTCTATCTATCCCATATATACAGTGAAAACCTCAATTTGCAAGGTAATTGAAACTTCAATTTCAGCAAGTTTGTTGACATGTCTCCAGTTAGCTGAACCCTGACCAATGACTTTGGCCTGAAACATACTTATGACTATTTAATAAATGTTATGTCAACTCCTTCAGGTTAAGAATTTGGTTTAAATTTTCTGGAGGCATTTTTAACTAGATTGATGAATGTGTGGATGATTAATGGAGAGGGGCGTAGAAATGGGGAGCAGTGAGAACAGAGGCCAAGCTTGTTTTGTCCTTGATAGCCCTATTTCTCAACACCTCAGACATTCATGTCTTCACTGTAAGATTCTCCACGAGGCCTCCCTGATGCTTTCCTTTGGCAGTATGTCACAAAGGCCAACAAAAATAATGTGGTGAGCACTGCAGTCCAACAAGAATGCAGTGAATAATTCATATATTCAGTAAAGGGAATAAAAGCAATTAAAACCTTTGAGTTTTGTTGCAAGGCTTTCCCTAACCCATTAATAATGAGTCATTAACCCTTCGCTTCTTCATATCCAACAGATTGAAAGTATTAGTGAAGACACTTAGAAGCACAGCTAATGTAATCGCAGAGTAAATTGATAATCCAGAGTAGTGCAATCCATAAGACAGGCAGAACTGAGAAAGTTGTTTTGTTTTATGTCTAGGAAGGGAAGTATAAGGGTTTTTATGATTGACAGCTTAATTTGGACTTGAATCACCTATGAGAGATTATTTGATCACATTAGCCTCTGGGCATGCTGTGGAGGATTATCTTGATTAGGTTACTTGAGGTAAGTAGACTCGCCTTAACTGTTAGGTGACACCATCCCATGGGCTAGGATCTTGGACTGTATGGAAGGAAGAGAGATGACTAAGCACCAATATTCATTGCCCTGTTTCTGTACTGTGGGCTGAATGTGTCAGCTGCCTCAAGCCACTGCCCCCTTTCCTGCCATGAGGGTCTGCAACCTGGAACTGTAAACAGAAATAAGCCCTTCCTCCATTAAACTGATCTATGTTAGGCATTTTGAGTCTGCCACAAAAAAGTAACTAATACAGTGATGGTAAAGTGGTGTGACATAGGGAATAAAAGTTATTCACAGCTGTATTAAAGGTGAGATAATATAGACAAGATAATAATGGTTTCAGAAATGGTGCTGGGGAGAAGTTGGATATATGGAGGAACAATCTCAGGGGGGAACTCATTAAACTCTAAAAGAGGAAGATAAACCCTGAAGAACGGTAATTCTGAGCTGCCAAGGTCACCAGGTATATCAGTTCCTTTCTCATTTTAAGGACAGACTATCTAATCAGAAGCAGTTTAATTAGGAAACCACTTTCTTTGGGGCTTACAGTTTCAAAGGGACAAGAAGCTGATATTACATCATCACATCAGCAGTGAGTAAAGAGAATGCCTTTGCTCAGCCAGCTCTCTCCTTTTTATATAGTCAAGGAGCCCACATTATAGGATGGTACCACTGACAGGTAACAGGTGTCTTCCTACCTCAGTTAATCTAATGAAGACAATCCCTTTCAGTTATGTCCAGAGACTAACCTAATCTAATTCATTTCTCAGAGGATTTTAGGACCTGTCAAATTTACAGTTAGTACAAACCATCACAAGTCCCCATTTCCCATGTAAACTTGACAACCAAATACAGCATGTTTTAGTCCTAAACTGTCACCCCTTGTCTCCAAAGCTTCACATTCATCTCATAATGCAAAATACATTAGGTCCAAATTCAAAAGTCCTTGTACTCTTTTTTAAAATATCTTTATTATGAATAAGTATATGCATTGTATGAGCAAATCTTGTGAAGGTGTCCCCATTTCCCTCCTCTCTATCCCCTACCCACTGGGGTCCCTCCTCAGTGAACATACTGGATCTGTCCATAGGTTAGGGGGTTATGACCTGCACCAGAGGTAGCAAGTTTTTCTTTTTTTCTTCCCCTTTTGTGTGTTGTTGCTGAGGGGGGCAATGTTTCTGGATATTCTCCCCCACCATGGCTCTTACATTCTATCCGCCCCTCTTCTGCTCAGTTCCCTGAGTCATGGTGGGTGAGTTTTGAGTCTGCTTTGCTGTTGAGATCTTAGGTATCTCTGGATCTTTGTCCTGGGTTGTGTTGGGTATCGTTAGTGTCTGCCTCCATTGACCTTTCATCGGTTATCAGACTTATTGTGGTGATTGGTCTCCTGTTTGTCTCATCACTTTCTTTTAGGTTTCTTTGGGGCCCTGGGTGAAGACCAGGGGTGGTTTGTCTCCTACCAGGATGTCAGCCATCATCCAATGTTTTGTTGGTGGAATTGGATTGTCCATGGCTCTCTCTCACTGTCTTTGCCTCATAGTCTTTAATAGTTCCAACACTGCTTTAAGAGTATAAGCACAGTCTCTTGTGAGACTTGGGCAGTTTCTCAATTGCAAGCTCCTAGAACATCCAACAAATGAGCTCCATACTTCCAACATACCTCAGCACAAAGTGAACATCCCTAAACCAAAGAGAAAGAATGGGTACAGAGCAAGGGATAGTAAGACCACAGGAAAACCAAAGCCTAGCAAAGCAAACTCCAAATCCTACAGTTTCCTTATTTTGATACCAAATGGCATTTATCTCCTACATGAACTTTCAGCCTGCACAATATCATAATAGGTACACACACCTCAGAAAGGAACTAAAGGCTGAGTGAAGTGAATCATTGATGTGTTAATTTCTTCATGGGTGCTTGTCAACAGGGTCAGAGGGATTGTATGACTAAATTAAAAGATCACTCATGCCTATTACCTGATAAATTTAGGCAGATGCCTTGCACCTGACTTGTGGGTGCCTATGGGCCTCTCATCACTTCACAAGAGTGGAGAACCATCTTCATCTGTACTATCTAAGCCTGTCTTCTTTCTCTCAAGATGACCCACATTTAGATATTTTCTGTAGGAACAAGTTTTGTTCAATAACTTCAGGGAGATTTGAAAGCTATTTTAATAATTTAGATCTCTGGTTGTTAAAAAAACATAAAGCAGTGCTGAGGAGATGGCCCAGAGGTTAAGCCTCTTGCCTTCAAAGCCTAATGACCTAAGTTCAATTCCCCAGTACCCACCCAAAGCCAGGTGGACAGTGTGGTGCATGCATCTGGAATTCGTTTGCAGTGGCACTCTGCTCTGGTTCACTTACTGTCTGTCTGTCTCTCTCTCTCTCTTTCTCTGCTTGCAGTTAAACAAATGAATATATATATTTTTTTAAAAAGATAAAGCCTCATGAGCTACAAGTTAAATATTGTAGGGAATAGATTTTATATAAAATTTCTAATTCATTCACTAGCATAACAAAATGAGCTGTGGAAGTTAGCAAGTGTGGAAGCACATAGCAATCTTCACCTACTCAGCAGGACTTTGTATATGTATGCATGTTGTTGATTCTAATATTTGGGATTATGAATATTGGTCATTGTTCATTTATTCAACAGAAAATATTTCTGTAATTGCCAATGCATGACTCTCTTTTGAGGATAATTCAGAAAAAAAATCATCTTTATTGAATTTTGTAATAAAGCATTCACAAAATATCTCTGAAGAGTTACTATATTTCAGTTGAAGGTGTCAGGTTCCTAGGGGACTTGGTCAGGCTCATATAGTTGATTTTTAGTTTTTGCTTGCAATTAGCTGTAAAACCTTACAAAGTTTTTGAGTGACTCTTTTTGATGCCACCATTTTAGGCACCGTGACCATGAGGAGGTTACCTAACCTCTTTCTGTCTCTATAAAAATGGGAATATCACCCACTTCATGAATATACCATAAGGACATAATTTACTGAGTAGTGTTCCTACACAGTGTGTTATATTAGCAATATTTAGTACTATAAAAAGGAGCATTCTCATTATTAATTAAAAATAGAGAACAGGTATTCCTCTACACTCCTTTTAGTTTTAAAAATGCTATGAATTTATATTCCAGATTACATCAATTTAACAGTTGAGAAAATGTAAATAAGACCACCATCTTTTGTCGCATTGGCCAATTCTAAGTAGATTTAACTCAGAAAAAAATTAGCTTTAATTTCTGGTGGTTCACATGAGCAACCAATCAAGTAATCATTAAAACCAATCTCAAAGATTATCACTGGAAGTCAAATAACAACATGGTGCCCATTATGGTAAAATATAGTTCATAAAATCCACCCTCCAATGAACAGCCATGCTTTAAAATATTAATACTATTTCTAAAGTCTAATTTATTCCATTACGGATTCAGATTGACTTAATTCATAAACTTGTATACTCTCTACTCAGGTATCTGGGAAGCCATAGATTGCCTTGTAGCCCTTATGAGAATACAATCAGCGAAACCTATTGGGAACCTGCTTTGGGAAATGAAAACATAAGAGGAAGCATATATGCTCACTGAGTGTCATTCTGTGTATGTATATTTGCACGCACACACATACGATTTTTGGAAATTCCTATCTCACAGAGAAAAGGCCCTTGATTTCCCTGGGAACACAATCAGAGCTACTTTTGTCTGGCATTCCCAGGATCACTTGTCATGCGGTGCTGAGCATCTTGCCACTTGCTTTAAGACGACAACAAAAGTCTTGTAACTTGCTGTTGAAGTTTCCACGGCCGCAGCAGTTCTTTCTGGCTTTTAATGAAATTCCTTTCTATTTCTCCAGGTATGACTCCCTTTGGACCAGCAGGGCATATTTTCTCCTTGAGTTAGGACAGCTTATGACAAATAATGATGGGGAATCAATAGACAGGAGGGAAATATTGGGTGAGAGGCTGAACGAATCTCTGAGATAAATTACTGACCATAGGCATGGCCGGTTCTCCTTTTCACTTCTATGTTCGTCTTCCATCTCACCCGCAACCTGAAAGAAAATCAAATATTTTGTTTGGGGGCTTCACTAATATCAGCAACTTTTACTATCTTAATGGCATTTTTATTGATCTCAGCTTTAATGGGAGCTGTATATATTTGATGTTGGTCATTTAAAGTAGAGGTGAGTAATAGACTTCCCCACTGAGGATCATAAACCAGGACCTTGTCTGGCAAGCACAGAAAGCAAATAGAAGACAGCATTTAATCTACTGTTCTGCTGCAGTTATCAGGGGCTGAGATGAAAAAAATTAAAATATAAAGATCGAGCCTCTCCACCTTCATACACTTACCCCTCCTACTCCCTACTCCTCCCCCTCTCCCCAGGCTGGCTCCTGGGCACACTGGCCATCAGCACTCTAACAACAAAAGGCCACTGGCGCAATGACCTTGGCGGTGGCATCACGCACTGGAGGAAAGAAATGAAGCCATTAGACTGAGGCAGGAGAACAGGTTATAAATCAAACCACTTCCAATAAGCTGCCGTAATGGTCATCCATCATTGCCAGCCGGCACACAGCAGACCATGGAGGACCAGAGCTGCTAAAGCTGAGACATAAACAATAATAATCCAGGCTTGATGTTTCAGCCCTTCAGGAAATTTAGAGACATTTGCTTTTCTTTTGTTTGTCAGAGTTGATATTTAAACCGTAAGGTGTAATAAATAGAAGGTGGGTGACACACGAGTGTGGTTATAAGAATTGCATTCTGGGTGTGATTAAAGAGAAAATATAAAGCTGAATTACAAAATAGCCACTATTTCTGGAATAATATTTTTTTAAAAAAAAAGCACTCGGTACCCCTCCTCCGAATGAAAGCAACAAGCTAAGCAGCCCAGTTTGTGGACTGATGGGCTTCGCTGGTCTTGTGACTGGAGGATTGCAGCAATGCATGCTTTTGCAGTAAAATATAACAATGCTGGATTGTGAGGTTTTCTGGTTTTTTTTTTTTTTCTAGAAGAAAAACGGGAAACTGGACAACTGATTCAAAGTGGCACTTGCTACCAGTTCACACTTGGTTAAGGAGAAGTGTGGCATAGCTCACTTACAGGGGATGGTCATGTTTGCACACTACCTTAGGACAAATATTTCCAAAGAATACTGTCAACATTCGAAGTGCATCCAAGATTGTTTACTGCAGCCTTTGGCGATGGGAGGAGGCAATGCTGGGGATTCTAGTATGCCTTTTTTTTCCTGAAGGTCCTTAAGGTGATTTCTTGAAGATACTAGGATTTTATCGAAAGCTGTGCCCATTGTAAATCACTCTCCACCATGACTTACCAGAATATTCTTTACATTCTGTATTTCTTGCCCATCTCTGTCTTGATGTGATTACACAAAGTATCCAGTCCATCTTTCTTATATGGATGGTTTCTGCCTCAGATAATAATGGAAATTTTCAAAACTATGTTTCAGTTCATTAAAAGCAGCTAATGGGGTTGGGTAGGCTTAAAATTCAAGAGATGACACGGAGAACAAGGCTTTTTCAAACCACTTAGTAATGTAGTAGAGAAGTTGTCTTGTATCAAAAGCCAAGATCCATTAAACTAAGCATAACTGAGAGACATATTGCAACAAGCATTCCAAAGAATAATTCCTGGAAATATATGAAGGATTGAAACTTCCTTTTCGTGTTGGTGATTGTACTTTTAAGCCTTCAAATGAATGTGAGTTTCATAAGGTGTTTGTGAAATGGCTATAATGCAAGTGAAGATGGAGTGATAAATCTGATAAAATAGTATACCAATTGAGATAAAAAAATACATGATATGTGGAAATTGCAGAATTTCCCAAAAGAAAAACAAATATCTCAAAGCCAATTAAGACAATCTGTTCCCATTTACATTATTTATGCTGTGAATTTAAGATCTATAAAAGAGGAAAATTTATATATATTTACATTTTGGTATACTACCAGTCTGAAAAAAAAGGAATGTTTTAATTATATTCTCAGAACAGAGTGAGGTGAGGTGCTGTGCTGAACAGCAGATCAATGTAGGCAATAACCATTTTTCTTCCTGGTGGAAAAAATGGACTGCAGATCGCATGTTTGGGAACTGACAACACACTTGGGCCAGGAAGACTGGGATGAGTACTAAGATATACAGGATCCCTTGCCACAAGGACTAATACAGACAGCCCACAGAGGAGGATATACAACTGATCAGGGACGGGGAGGGGGGGAATTGGGGAATTCGGGATAACAACGCATGGTTTGCCCACTAAATAATGTAACTCATTATGGACAATAAATATATATTAAAAAAAAATAACTGAAGAAGTCCAGAATGCTTAATCAGACACATTTAGAGAAATGACATATTTGATTCCAGTTAAGGTGATGACATTTATCTACAATGAATCTATCTTTTCTGACAATTTTTAAGAAAAGATTTGCAACTGTCTTTTGACTTCTCTGCCACAAAGCCTGGATGAAGTCACTCACCAACCAGAGAGGGGAACCCGAGTTTCATTTTCTGCCTTTTGTGTGCAATCCTATCCAATATATCCCCCATCAAGTAAATAAGAGAGGCTGAATTTGTCCCCTACTTCCCAAGAAAGTTTGTGTAAATGTTTAACGGTCTGCCAAATAGGCCTGTAATTAACTATCTGAAGAAACTTCAGTGCAAATGTAACAGATTTGTTTTCTCGTGAGCTGGTATTTAAATTGCCACTTAAAATATTTATCAGCGTCTATAAATAAAATATTTTTTGCCTAAAATTTAATTTGCAAACTTCTAATTGATAATTTTCATATACATACATAATGTGTTTTGATCATACCCCCTCCCATTACCCTCTTCACTCTCTTCCCCATCTTTCTCATTTCCCTTCCACTAAACTCCTCCTTTCCAGCTATCCCCTCTTCTACCTCGATGCCTTTTTTTTCTCCTTCATTCTCCTCCAACATGATCATATGTTGAAGAGCCTGATGTTATGCAGGTCCTGTGCAGGTCATGACAGCCACTGTGAGGTGGTACATGCAACAGCCACTTTGTTTCTCGAGAAGAGAAATCCAGAGCTCCCCATCTCCTGGTTAGGAGAAGGACTGTCAAGCACGAGACAAAATGACAAAATATTCTACTGGCTTTGGATCTGATTGGTGCTACCTGTAACCTAAGTGGCAGGCATAACTGAGCCTGTCTTCCCAGACCTGCTCTTGGACAAAGACAAATCCATGTACAAGTTAGGGTTGTTTATGAGAGAGAGAGAGAGAGAGCATTTCCAACAATGATTTTGAAAGACTCAACAATCTCCTTTGCTTACAATGAAATGCTCTCAGAAGGGAGACTATCTTCCCCTCTTCCACCTCCTGGGGCACTTATTCAAGGCCCAGTCTCTGTCTCTAGCCTCTGGATGTGAGACTCTTCAGAAAGGGAAGGACAGAGACTTGACCGTGATCCAGGTTGCTCTATGCAATTTGTTCTATGCCAAGGCCAAATTGGATTGCAAAATAGTAGATAAAGGACAGGAAGAAATTATTGTCAAATAGTAGATAAAGGACACAAAGAAAGGACTGTAAAATAGAAAGATAAAGGACCGGAAGAAAGGACTGTAAATAGTGGCCGCTCTGCTTTGTTCTGGATAAGAATGAAAAACGAATGATAGATAACCTGTTGAAATTTCATTTTAGATTGAATATCTGTTACTCACCTACCCATGAGCAAACTGTGACACTCATGGCTCCCCCAACATCTCCATCTGCGAGCTATGAAAATAAATGCATGAAATTTACATGTTTTAGGGACACCAATGTGAGCAACCATTTGTTTTTACTTACCCATTAATTGATCCGATTTATAAAGTTCTACCATCTGCTACAAAATTCAATTAACTAATTGTTATATCCCAGTTTGCAAGCAGGATATTTTATAGAAATGTTAACACCATGGAGGCAGCAGGGTACTTGAGCAAGGTTGGATGTTTTCTTGGAAGAGGGTATCACACTTTCATATTGCATGTATCTTTAAATTTAAATGTCACATATCTGTGTTATCAAATGGGAAGTACACACAGTGGGCAATGACAGATCTGATCATTGGCTTCGTGTTAGTATGTGTCATCCAGTGTGTTGAGCAAATTGTCTGGTATTGTTGAGCCTCAGTTTCCACGTTTATAAAATGAATTTTGACTAGATACTGATGCTGATAATAAAGTTTGTAAAAACTTATGTCTATTTAGTTCCTGGCTGTTTAAAACTTCCTGTGGTTACAGTGTTTAACTATATTCTTTAAAATGTCATTTAAAAGATTAGAGGTTGGAGGTAGGTGTTAGACATGCCAGTTTGGAGGCTGGAGAGATGGCTTAGTGGTTAAGGTGTTTGCCTGCAAGGCCGAAGGACCCATTTTCGATTCCCCAGTACCCACATAAAGTCAGATGCATAAGGTGGCACATGTGTCTAGAGCTCATTTGCAATGGCTGCCCATTCTCTCTCTCTGTCTGACTCTCTCTCTTATAAACAAATAAATAAATAGATTTAAAAATATTAAAAAAGAAATACCAGTTTGAATAGTAAAAAAGAGGTTCAGAAGAGTCAAACTGGCATCGTAAGTTTCCGTTCTCCTCACTAGCTGGTGGTGGTAGGCTGAGGATGGAGCTCTACATGTTCCTTTTTAGAACTTTTAGACAACATTATATGTTTGCAATTATGCTTTGAATCCATTTCCACAGGTTGCCAAAAACAATTTCATCTCAAGAAACTTTGATGCTTTGTCATTTCTAATTGATTTGTTTATCCTTAGACCACTTTTGTAGCAGAGTGCTCTGAAAAGCTATGTTTCTATTGGCCATTTTCCTTTGCATGCTAAATGTGGTATCAGATTCTTTGTCAGAACTGCACTTAAATGGATAGTGTGTGTGTCTGAGAAGGTCAATGTACAAAGGTGAAAATGTGTGATATTTGGCATCCATGATGTTATGCTAGACACTGATGGCATTTGAGTATGTGAAAATGTTACTGGTTGCTGTTAAACCCCATTATTTACAATTCATTACTTATGAGTCAAGTCCCAGTATTCAGTATTCACTGGGCCAGTTGCACTGTGTAAGTTTCATTAAAGAAAGCAATAAAACATACAGATAACCTGTTGCATAGTCCCTTAGAAACCAATCCTCAGTGTAGTGCTCTATGAAATTCTATTTTGATTAGCTTGTTACATCTGGGACAGAACTGCAAATAGTGTTTGGTGGAGGAAGAATGTGGGCTTGTATAATACTCAGATTAAA
Organism: Zapus hudsonius; assembly: GCA_004024765.1. Lineage (NCBI taxonomy): Eukaryota > Metazoa > Chordata > Mammalia > Rodentia > Dipodidae > Zapus > Zapus hudsonius. The sequence continues at coordinate 7,403 of PVHP010028901.1, read as the reverse complement.
GTCTGCCCAATAATAGAGCCATGCCATCTGGGACAGGTCCTGTATTTATAACAGAAAGGCCACTGAGTAAGGATTCATTGCACAGGTTCAAGAGACGTAGTGTCAATTACTTTGGGGCCTTTTGTGATAACACTGGATGGTCCACTAATAAGGTGCCATTTTTAACCTCTTCTTTGCTTAAGTGGATATGGAGCTAGTAAACAACAAAAATAATAGCATTTGAGTGGAAGGCAGATGAGAGAAGTGATGGTCAAAGATGAACTCATGCCACAGACCCTCTACACTGTCATTTTTATGATTTCTGATGTGACAGTCTAATAAGATGACTTCTCTGGGAATTTCATACTTTGAAATCTATGTAACTCTTTCTCTTGGCAAATTGTATAGCTTAAACCACCACACAGAGTAGAGTAGGGAGTAAAATTAATGGATCTTGGGCTGGGAGATGGCTCAGAGGTTAAGGGTGCTTGCTTACAAGGCCTGGCAACCTGGGTACAATTCCCAGTATCCACATAAAGCCTTATGCACATAGTGGTACATGGACCTGGAGTTTGTTTGCAGTGGCCAGAAACCCTGACATGCCCATTTTTGTCTCTCTTTCTCTCTCTTTGCTTGCAAATAAATAATAAATAAAACTATTTTTTAAAGTAATGGGATCTTGAATTATTAGGTTTGAGTGGAGACAATGCTCCCTTGTATTTCCTATTTGTTTTTCCGAAACAAAGTAACTTCTCCAATTAGTTCACTCCTTGCTCTAGAAGTACATGATTGTCTAGGACTTGGAGAGAGAGAGAGAATGAAAAGCTATGTGTAAAAGAATCACACCCTGAAAGAGGATTTACTAGATAAACCCTTATACCACATAAAGCTCTCTTCAACCAGTCATATTACCCCCAACAGATCTACAGCTCTAATAACTGTAATTGGTAGGTCTTGCACGTGACAACAGGTAGGCACAGCTGGTAGACACTTACCCAGAACAATGCATTTAACCAGCTGCCTGTGGAGTTTGCCAGGCCAGGGTCACCATGGCCCAGCTGGCATTCTTAGTAGGAACCTAAAAAATCTGTTGCTAATACTTCCCAGTCTTTACCTGCTAGCCAGGCTTCCACTCTGTCATTATTAACAAAGGGGAAGTAAGCAAGGGAGTCTTGTGTTCAGGAAATGTCTATGGTCAATAAAAGCTCCAACTAGGGCAGTGTACTTGCTTGAGATAGCATAGTGACCATGTCCATCTCTTCCCACAAAGAGGAATATCAAGAGCTCCAAACGATGAGTTTGTCTTTGAGTGTCTCCTTTGAGAGAGTTTGGCTTTCTAGGATGAAATCATCAGCTTACACCTCATTGTGCTGTGGCATGTTTGTTGTAGGAAAACAGAAGTTACATAATGGGGCATATCCGTCATGTAGCTCGCATTTGTATCTCCTCCACCGAACCCTCTCCCCTTGCTTTCGACTGTTGTCTTCTGCATCTCCATGTTGTAGTTCTCTCAGCCCAATTCCAGCCAATTGCTGATTGGAATGAAACACAGATGTCTTTGTTACAACAAAATGCCTCGCTATTAACATGGAATAGATCTCATGAGCACACAATGTAATGCATTTCTGTTTCTTGCTTTGCTATGGAGGAACTTTCCTTTACTTAATAGGAATTCACACTGTTGCAGTCAGCATTCTAGTTGCTGCACAGAAAGAATCCAAGCAAAAACGGCTTGTGGAGGAGTGGGTTTATTAGGCTTACAGACTTGAGGGGAGACTCCATCCTGGCAGGGAAAACGATGGCATGAGCAGAGGGGTGGACATCACCTCCACCACAGCACTGGAAATAGTGGCAGGAATGTGTGCCAAACATTGGCAAGGGGAAGCTGGCTTATAACCCCCATAAGTCTGCCCCCAACAACACAGCTCCAGGGAAGTCATAAAACCCAATCTGCCATCAGCTGAGGATCAATCACTGAGAACACATTCATTTGTTTGTGGGGGGATACCTGGATCAAACTATGACACACACAAATAATTCCAATCACATTTTTAGACTTATCACTTTGATAGAATATAATACAAGAGTAGACAGCTTGCATCATCTCTCTGTTCCAACTGAACTTCAAATGCAATTCTAATGTCCTTTGGCCCAATGCAAATAAATCCACTGTACCTGAAGTTTATCCAATACTGATAGAATAATGTTAATGGGTTTCGGGATCCATTTGAACTTGTACCCGGCAAAGGTTTTATTATTGTGCATGTTTATGAGTGCTCACATTCATGCAGGAGCACATGTACATGTGTGTGCATGCATGTGCCCGCTAGAGTACCATCTTGGGTGTCATTTCTTGGGTATCCCTCCACCTTCTTTGAAACATGGTCTCTCATTGGCCTAGAGATGACAGATTATGTTAGGCCAGCAAGCTACACCGTCTCAGTGCTGGGATCACAGGCTCAGCCTTTATGTGGGTACACTGAGGATTGAACCCACATTTTTATGTTCGTGAGCAAGTACTTTACCAACTGGGCTATCTCCCTACCCATGTGTTTTTGCAGATTCTGTTTCCTCTGTCTATACAATCACATGCATTTCTTTACCTACGGTGACACAGACTGAAAAGACTCATTTCTTGCCACTCTTCCATATATTAAGTAAATTTTCCACAATATTCCTTAAACATGGAAGCAAATGATAATTTTCCTCCACACTGCATACTTTCCTTTTTTCTTTCCATATTATTTCCATTTTCTTTCCATAGAGATTTCCCTGACTCTGGGGTGGTGGTCCACCTAGCTGCTACATTGCTCAGACTTTGTCAAAACTTGGTGAGATTAAGTTTGGCAATTGGGATGTGAAGAGAAGCGACTTGATCAACTTCTAGTTCGTGTCATTTAGAGAGGAAGTTGCTTTAATTTCAGCTTTTTCCATGGTTTTCTATGAACAAATGTCTAGTGCCCGTGACTACTGGCAAGTAGCACCAAGAAACAGAGGTCATCTGAAACTTCACTGACCTCTTGGAGAGCTACCTAATGGTTCCACACCTGGGCTTATCCTTAGACAGAGAAATGGATGCTTGCTTGCTTGGTTGAGTTCTCTCTTTTTCAGTCTTAGCTATATCTTCTCACTGATATATTGCTTTTTCTTTGTGGACTTATTTCTGCTATTCTTTCTTCCTGGAGTATCCATAACAAAAATCTAATGAGCATCTACTTCTTTTGAAGTACACTTGGGCCAGAGGAGCATTTCTGGTTTTCTTTCAACATCCTTACTTGTATGTATTTGTGTGTTGAATTTTCTTATAGCTTCATGTATATTCTTATCTGAGTTCCTTTAGCCGTGGATGGCAGAGAGTTTTGTGTGTTACACCTTTCTAATTAGTTGGTGGATTTTAAGATGAAGGATGATCAGCTATCAATAAAAAAATTGTTGAATAACTATCATAAAATAACAAGAGATTATAGCCATTTTAGGATGTATACTTCTATATATTTCAACAAGTGATTTTTTTAAATGAAGCTCGAATTCAACGTGCTAATTACCCAATAGCATTTTTTTGAGAAACCTTACCTAACTTTTATGCTAATTTGTAAAAGCTGGGTTATTGAATTAGATCAGAGATACCAGATTTAAGACTGTGGATGAGATTTTATGTTTGTTTCTGTAAGTGTTTGGTTCATGCTCTAATTCTTGGTCAATGCTAGTGGTGTGTCCATGCTCTCCCCATTAAGTTTTATTTCCATGGATTCCAGGGTCTTTGTGACATGCTTATACCCGTCGCTTGCACATGTTAAGATCCATCAGGTAGTATTCTTGAGAGGCTTCCTGAGTTCAGTGGACTTGGAATCTCAGAAAAAAAAAAAAAACACCAAATGGAAGGAGGACACTGAAGTACTTTGAACAGAAAATGAAACAAACAAAAATAACAACAAAACCAAGTTCACAACCACCATGTGGATGGATGGGCCAGTTCTGGCTGGAAGTAATTCAGACATGAGAGTTTTTTTTTTTTTCCCCAAAAGTGGAATGTATTTGTTTCTAGGGAACAAATCCATGAGTGTAAGACAAGTACACAGCCAGCCAGCCCTTTGGCCCCTGCCTGGCTCACAGTGTTCCACCTGATTTGAGTCAATACAAGGACAATGACAGTGACCTTGGTTCTGACAGGCTGTGCAGTAGCTGTCACATGCCAGAAGCCACAGTTTGTATACGTGAATGGCTGAGCGGCACAGGCCAACCATGGTCCCAGTGTGTGGCTTATAATGGCGTCTCCTAGCACACAGGCTGACTGGCCAGTCAGGGCAGCCTGGGCACCACCCCAGATCCATAAGCAGCAGGTCAAGCCCCTCTGGCAGGCTCACACCCGAGGAAGCAGCCCCCACTGAACACAGGGCTGGTCTAGACCGCAGAGCTGACCTCTGATGGACCCCTGCTCACTTAGGGCACACAGACACAAGACAGACTCACTCTTTGTCCCACTGTACTTAAGGCTTGTTTCCTGACATTTGCTCCAGTTTGTTTTCTCTGACATTAAAATTACCTGAGTAAAAAACTTTCAGACATTAAAATGAAACCCCCAAACAGAATCTCTGCAGGCAGACACACAGCTGGCAATGACACAAGCAAGTTCGGGTGACCAGAGCTCCCACATGCCACCGAGAGGAGCTGCATGGGCACCCAGCTTCCCAAACTTGCCAGCCCCATATCTATGGCGAGATACACTCAGAGCCAGATGTTCCTGCTGACCAGAGCACAAGGCACAGTGAGGCAGTACAGCAGCCACTTGCCAGGTGCACCCTGGGGCTGGAGGGAGCACTTCAGCACCCTCCCTCAGCCTCTGGCTCCCTTGAACTTGGCCGCTGGGTTCTGATGCTGTTGATGGCCCTGACACCTATGGGCAGCCCTGCAGTGTGTGTGGGGCTGCTGGGAAGCCTGAGCTCAGTCAGTTAAATAATTCTTTATTTGGGTGGACAGGAGGTGGGGAGGGCAGGGAAGGCTTGACTTGGCCGGAACCCCCATGGGGGGGTGGCATGGATGAATCTGCACCCAGGGAAACCCCTGGGCGGGTGGCACCAGCTCCTCGCTGTGATGCAGAGGAGTAGAGCCCCTGGGTGTGGTGGGCGCGCTCACTGGCTTGCATGGCCTCCTACCAGCGTGGCCGGGCCTCGGACACCTACGGGAGGCAGAACTGCGTGGCAGGCAACGAGAGGACCAGGCTCACAGTAGGGCGGCCATCCAGTACAGGCCGTAGCCCAGCAAGCCAAAGAAGGCAGCCTTCATGGCCATCCGGGACACTCTGCCCGAGAAAGATGGTGGAGGGACAGTCATGATCTCCTGGATGTTGAGGTCGGTGCTCCAGTTCTTCTCGATGCCGGGCACATGACCCATACCCACAACACCCACCACCACAGAAGGAACATACTTCCTGGGCTCAGCGTCAGAGGCTCAGGGCAGCTCAAGGCGCTGGGCGGCCTGTCGCAGCATGTAGGTCAGATAGATGTCACGCTCTGAGAAGATGGTACGGTGCAAGTCAGGGAACTCGCCCATCATCTTTGCCATCATTTGTTCCAATAGGTCCTTGCTGATTGGATCTGACAGGAAGCACAGACCCCAGGCCAACTTGACCTTCTGCCAGAAGGACAGTGCAGCAATGGCCCTCTTGAAGGTGACTGGCATGGGTCTGTCACCCAGGTGGAACTTGCAGAATGGCACTTTGCTGGCCTCCTTGAAGGCCTCCCTGAACTCGCCCAGTTGCTCGGTGATATGGGCAGACACCCTCAACAGCAGCATCTGCATGAGTCCAGACTCGAGTCCATTCTGCCTGACAGCCTGCTGCAGCTTCTCTAAGCTGACTTCCTTGGCCTCTCGGAGCAGCGTCCCCTCATCCATCTTCAGCATGGACACGTGGTACCGGCAGAGCTCCACAACCACCACATCAGGCTGCACCTCCCAGATGGTTTTCACGACATCTCATTTGCTGTCATCGCTGAAGTGGGTAGTGCCCACCGCATATACCCTGCTCCCATCCTCGGCCACCAGTTGGGTCACAGTGCGTGGCAGGTTGGGCCCCTCACGCCTCCGCTTCAGCTTCCTGTCCAAGAGCAGGTTGAAGGCCTCCACATCAGGTAAGTTCTGGTGGTCTTCAGACAGCATCCTGGGCACTGTCTCTGAAGTCCCTGATGGCACTATGGACTCTGCATCAGCCTCCTGAGCCGGCCGCTCCTCACCCTCCATGGTTAGGCAGCAGCTCCTTGGCTGAGGGAGGACGCCAAGCGCGCATCCCAGGCTTGCGGGGAGGGAAGCGCATCCCAGGGGTCCCCAAACCACGACAGGAGAGTTTCTTAGAGCCTATAGAGATGCTTACTGCTATATTCCTAAGCTTTCCTCCTGTGGACAGAGCTATGGAAAACTGAAAAGAGTATTTCAGAGTTTGAATGTGGACTTTAGTTAGAGTTGAATCGTGGGGAAACTTAGAGGTGAAAGGATTTGACCATAAGCAAAATGAAGGAAAAAACTGGTATAGCCAGCTGTGGCATCCGGTGCAATTCCTTTCCCACAAGAGTGGGATTGAGACTAGGTAGAGTCCCAATGTGGTGTGGTCACAAAAGCACAAGATAATCACTGATTTTTTTGACTCTTAGCCAAATCCATGATCTGGAACAAATACTAAAAGTTACTGGTGAGGTTCATGATGCAGAAAGTTCTTAAAGAACATTGACAACATTTCTGAGCTGGCTCCAGTGGAGAGGCACTGGGATGTATTTTTCAGGTGGAATTGCACTATTGACAACAGCCACTCTGTAGTGGGAGATTCTCAAATAGCCAATAGCAGAAGCTCCCATGACAAAGAAAACGCCTTAGTTTTATAACTTTTTTATGGGAGGAGGTGGGTGTCATGGTTTGATACAGGTGTCCCCCACAAACAATTGAATGTGTTCTGATCCTCAGCTGATGGCAGTTTGGGTTTTACAACCTCAATGAAGCTGTGTTGTTGGGGGCGAGCTTATGGGGTTATAAGCCAGCTTCCCCTTGCTAGTATTTGGCACACCTTCCTGCTGCTGTTTGCAGTGCTTTGGCAGAGGTGATGTCCAGCCCTCTGCTCATGCCATCGTTTTCCCTGCCAGAATGGAGTCTCCCCTCGAGTCCGTAAGCCAAATAAACCCATTCCTGCACAAGCCGCTTTTGCTTGGGTTCTTCTGCGCAGCAACTAGAAAGCTGACTGCAACAGTTTTGGTACCAGGACGTGGGGGTCATCTGTTGCTGCTGAAACCCTGGTCTTGTGGCTTTGGTTTTCTGGAAGTGATCTACAGGAGGAATGTGGAAGGATTTGAACTCCCAGCCTAAGAGGTGCCTCGCAGTGTTGTGAGTACAGCGTGATGGTCAGAGTTAAAAGACCTGAATGTGATGAGAACTATGGACTG
>PVHP010028900.1:0-22723 GCA_004024765.1 Zapus hudsonius | reverse complement strand
CCACAGCACTGCAAACAGCGGCAGGAAGGTGTGCCAAATACTGGCAAGGGGAAGTTGGCTTATAACCCCATAAGCCTGCCCCCAACAACACAGCTTCATCGAGGTTGTAAAACCCAAACTGCCATCAGCTGAGGATCGATCTATCAGAACACATTCAATTGTTTGTGGGGGACACCTGTATCAAACCATGACATACATCAAGCAATAAGTATTCTTAGCTTTCTAATAAAGTATAGAGGGAAATGTAGGCAAACTGAAAAAAAATGTGAAGCTATCATTTTTTCTGTCACCAATACCATTTATTAGAAAATCAATCACTATATTATATAAATGTTATTCTGCCAATACGAAAATATTTCTTGGAATTTAGTTTTAAGATGAACCACAGTGAATTCAAGAATTTATAATTCTTGCACAATGCTACATTAGTTGTTCTAGGAAGCCAAACCCATACTGATTTTTGGTTCAGGATTTATTTATGGTTTAACAGCTAAATGAATACATGGGTAACATCATGAATGAATGGGAAAAATGTTGTGACAAAATTGTCAAGTGAGTTGTCAACAGAGAGAAAGAACATGAACAAAATATGAATAAAGACTTACTTATTCCATGCTTGTCTGAGGTTTTTAGAGCTGTACAGGGTAAAGCGTTCTGAAATACAAAAGAGAAAAATAATAAATAATCTTTGTATCAAATATGTTTCAAGCCTGTTGAAGAAAACAATTTTTAAGAGAAAACCTTCTTTTGAGACAGGATCTCCTATAGCCCTGGCTGACCTGGAACATACAATGTAGACTAGGCTGGCCTTGAAATCTTCCAGCCTGTGCCTCTTGAGAGCTGGACTTATAGGAGTGTTCCACCACACCTGGCAAAACTCAACTTTTAAAATAGACATCTTTCCATTTAGACAGTTAGGCTTAGCCATAGCAAGCAAGGTCTTGTTCTTCAGATCAGGCTATTTATAAAGAGTAAAAGCAGGGAGTCCATAGCTCTGAAACATTTCTTTCATTCATTTAGGATGATTCATTTCATAAACTGTTTGAAAATTATTTTTAGAATATCTAAATTTTAAATTGAATCAAAAACAGAAATAAAATTCCAATCTCCAAATTCTACATAGCTTTATAGGAGAATATTGGCATGCCGGTCATGTAAGATAGGCTGCTTTTTCTATGAAGATTAAAAGTGTATGTCACCAAGCCTGCTTGATTTTACATGGGTTTGAAGACTCAGGTCTTCAGGCTTGCAAGGTAAACACTTTACCAACAACTATCCCTCTCCTCAGTCACTTGAACATTTATTAGAAAGATCACATGAAAATTATTCTAATGTTGATAATGCAGACATGAGCAAAACAGAAAATGTTCCTCCCCCAGGAGCTTGCATTTCTTCTAGTTCAGGAAAGACAGAAATACAAACAATAGCACCACCACTGAAGTCTCTACTGCCACCAAGGAAATGAACAAGTGGTTTCAGAAGATGGTAAGTGTTGGGTAAAATCAAGAAAGAAGATGCACTGTGGAGTAACCAATGTGCGAAGGCCAAGGGAAGTTGGGTGAAGAGGGCAGACCAGCTTAAAAGAACATGGCCAACCAATCAAACATACTAAGTCCCCACTGGAAATCTGGACAGAATTCCATTGGAGTGTATATTTATCTAAAAAGTATAATCATCTCTGGAAAAAAGACAGTATGTATATATATATATATATATGTATATATCATTCAGTAACATTACATGATTTCTTTTTGTACATAAACTCATTTCTTTTTATTTATATTAAGTAGGCTTAATATAGCATAATACTGGTTGATGTCCTTTGTCAGTGTTGTGTGCTTATATTTATAGCCTTTTAATGGAGAGCATCAAAATGATTTATATTGTTTTTGTTACAGTATACTTTGTTTAGTACAACAAACTATAAACTTAAAAAATACAACTTCCTGGTTCTAAACCAGAATTTACTGAAGAGGAGTACTGCTTAGTGATTCATGCATTTGATTATCCGTCCATCTGTCCATATGTCTGTCTTTCTATCCATCTATGCAATCACTCAACTACTATACTGCTAGCCAAGTAGAGTTCTTGTGACTAAGGATATAGGAAGGAAACAAACAAAAAGAATACTTCAAGCAGGAATCTGGCCTTTTTGGAATGGTGTGTGCAAGGCTGGACTGTGCTGGAAGCCAGGATATCCTGGTAGCTGGAGCAAAGAGCCCTGGAGAGGGGGCAGGAGGTCAGATCTGATCTGTGCTTTTATTCTTTTAAGGATCACTGTAGGAACCAATTCCTCTTTCATTTAGAAAATACATTATTGGGGGCAAGGCTAGAAGCAGGAGAGCAATTAAGGGTTCTTATAACTGTCTAGGAGCAAGGCCACATAACTTGGGATATGGTAACAGAGTGAATGCATTGAGAAAGGGAGTCAGACCCTGAAAATGTTTAGAAGCAAAGGCCAGGAAGGCTGACTAATACATTAGAGGGGGTTCTCCAGAAAGGCAGAAGTCAAGGATGACTGACAACACAATGACTGATCTTTCATTTCCAGGTCTTAGAGGTATGGAATTCCATGCACAACTCAAATATTACTCTGAGAATAAATTAATCTTTCTGTGAGAATTCAAAAGGTACTTAAAATATAGTCCTCATGGAATTTTGGAATATTATTCAAGTAGGGGTAACTAACAAAATATTTCATAAGAGTGTACAGCACAGACAGGGAGCAGTGAGAGCAGAGACTAGACCCTCTGCTATGGCAGTGTGCACGAACCAAAGACCAGCTCCATTACGAACATCCATTCTTCTGAAGACATGGGCAGAAGTATGTCTCTGCTGGTAGCATTTATGGCCTTCCAAAAATGCATAATTTCTGATTTATTCTCTACCAGACAGCATTATTGGATGCAGCAAAATTTAGACATTATTAATACAGAATAATTAAAGACATATTCTATGATTGAGGATGAAATGACAAAAGAGAACCATGAATAATAATTCTTTGTTAATATTTTTAAAATATTATCTGAAGTCTGATATTCAAAAGGCAAGAGATATTTTTTAAATAATTATAATAAATGTCCCTGTAAGACAAATTTGATTCTCTTAACTTTGTATTCCCTACAAGACAATTTTAATAATTTTCTATGATTTCAGGATGAACCAGAATTCTATTACAGATAAAAGTAATGCAATCTTACATTTACAAGTAAATTACTATTCTGACCAATTAATGACTGCACATAAATATCAATTCTATAAGAATTGTCTCTATTTAGAGCTTGACAAGATATGCTAATTGAGTTGAATTTTTCAGAAATACAATATGTCATTCTGGCTGTGCATAGAAGACAAAATTGTTAGTAAAGTATGCTATAGGAGAGTAAAAAATAATAAAACTAAAGTCTCATTCTCAGATTTGCATTCCATCATTATTCAAATAAAATCTTACCAGTTGGGTTAGTCAGGGTTTTCTAGAGGAACAGAACCGATAGCACTAATTGTAGTAAAAGGGGGATTTATTGGATTAGTCCACAACAGTCCCACAATAGCAGTCTGCAAGCCTGAGAGTCAAGGAACCGGTAGCTTCTCAGTCCACTCAACCCATGTTGGATGCCTTAGCAGTCACATCCAGCACTAAAGGCCTAAAGACTTCATGGGGAGCTTTTGGTCTTCAGTCCAGGCTGGAAGGCTGAGTAAACTTTGTTCCAATGCCTACAAAGGGATAGACGAGCAGAATGGATGCACATGCAAATCCTGACAAGCACCAGCAGCGAGGCAGGAGGAGAGAAAGAAATTTCCTTCCCCTTCATATAGCCTTAGGGCAGGGTCTTACAACCCTTTCCCAAACTTGTTGACTTCCTGAGTCTTTGGAATTTTCTTCCTGTACTACCCTCCTAGAAAGGGATGTTTTTTTCTAGTTCCTCTGAGCCTCCTTACATCCTGCCCACTACTGAGAGGGCTGTCTTCCTATAAACAACCTCAGAGACCCACCCAAGATTACTAAATAGGTCAAGTTGACAACAAAACTTAACCATCACATACATTATCTGGAAACCTGCCTGGGGCACTGGGCACACAGAGCTGAACTGCTTAGAGTTCAGCAACACAGGCATATAACTACAGAATTACAGAAACAGGGTGGGGAATGGTAAAGGCTGGAGATCCAGAGTAACTAACACAAGCTAAGCTTAGACATCTGTAGCTAGCTCCAGGAACACCCACAATCCCTTTCACTCAACATTGTCGTCTCTTCACTGCAGAAGTGCAGTCTTAAGTGAAGACATTTCTAATATTTTCTACAATGAGCATGACACATATAATTAGACTAGAAGGTTGTATTTTAAAAACAACTTCATTGACTAAAAGTAATCTTCCATTATAATGAAAGCAACATGATTAGCATTATACAATTTGGAAACAAAGATGTTTAAATTAATGCCCCAAATTGGTAAAAGATATATTTCATAAAATAGCCAACTGCCTATGGTAACTTTATCAGGTTACTTGAACATTTGCATATGAATGTTTTATGCTACTCACCTTCAGCTAAGTGTACTCTCACTTGCTACTTTCATGTCAACTTTCTTTTTCCAATTATGTTTAAACTAGTTTAGAGTGCCGTTATTTAAAGCATCAGCTAACTCACAGCATTGCTGAGGACTGCAATTAATTTAAACCTGCAGGCAGACTTTCACCTTCTCCTCTTATTGCGGGGACGTTGCAGAGGATGTTTAGAACGCGGCGGGAGACCAGGGAGAAGAGCTTGCAGAGAGGAAATCACTTGCTAGACAACATGAGGCAGAGACAGAGGGCTAGAAAGGTTTTCCCTCAAACCTAGTGCCCGTGTGCTGCAATGCCTTCACACTGCACAGGACAGCAGCTGAAGAACAATGCTACACACTGTAACTGCTCCTGCTTAAGAGAGCTTGACTCGACGTGGCTTGAGGCGCTGGGAAAGCAAACTGTAATCCTCATGAAAATAAAAACCTAAATTGGATTTTATGCATTTGCTTACAGGTATGTGCTGTATATTCCAGGAAGTTAATTTTAAATTCTATCCTCCTCATCTCTTCTCTTGTGAGATACTGCTGTATCTTTAACTTCAATAACATAAGAACATGTGAGTAAAAAGTTCTACATACCAACCAATCAACCAATAAGAGAAACCTCAAGCAAGTGCGAGAATGTCAAAGACTGAATGTGAACATTTTTCTCTTGAGAGGGGGGAAATAAGGAGGGGTAACAACAGGGAGGTAATAAAAAGTCTCAAATATTAGTGCATCTTTCAAAATATACTTGATATTATACAACACGTTACAGCCATCAAATGACCATTAGTTGCTAAGCTGAAATAAAGACAAGTGTGTCAAAAATGCCTCATGCAGTGATAGATGCTCTTTATGAGTGAGTCCCATAAATTATCTATCCAACTCCTCACACTTAGAATTTTTGTCCATTTTCATATGTATATTTACTCTTACTGAGTTCGTAGGACAGAAGCTGGCATTTAAGCAGAGGACTTGAGCCTTTCCAGAGGGCACCTCTCTCTTCGGGCAGAAGTATGCAATTCCTTTCATGGGATTGTTTCAGTGGAGGGAAAAGGCTTGTTTTTTAAATAAGGGTGAATAATTACTATAATCACAAAGCACCCTTGTTACATTTCAAATAATCATCCTAATCATTTGTTTATAAAGTGGATAATACTAAGAGAAGTCACACATGTCCATCCTCTTATTCATTCCACAAATATTTACTGTAGCTCTGCAGTTTGTGAGTAGAGCAGGGCAGAAAGCAGCTACAGAAGTAGCCTGTAGTCAAGCATGGGAACCAACACTAAAGGGCCCTCAAAGAAGAAAACCATTTTCATAAATGTTTGTGACAATTGGTATGCATAGCTTATTTTATTGTACTTATTAAGGAAACCAAGCTAGCAGTGGACATTCCAGGTAGGATTTGGATACTTAAAAAGATATTTTAAAAGCTAGTTCTATAGTCTTTAAATATTTATTTTCAAGGAGAGAGAGAGAGAGAATGAACCAGGGCCACTACCTTGTGGGTCTGGCCCATGTGGGTACTGGGGAATTGAACGGGGGCCTCAGGCACTGGAGCCAAGTGCCTTAACCGCTGAGCCATCTCTCCAGCCCTCTATAGTCTTTAAAACACAAGTATAGCCAATCTCATGCACAGAGAAGAGAGATTACTTTGAATATGCAAGGCGCGAAGTGCTCAAACTCTGTGGGGTTTAGATAGCTTAATGCCAAAAGACCATCGTGATTGCAACAGCTGTTCAAGAAACATTCTATTGTGTAACTGTGAGTCGCCGCTTTAAAACATCTGAAACCCCCAAAATATATAATGAGTAAGATTTGACAGGGCGCCAGCCATCAGGGTTTGATGTGACACAGCCATGCTGAACCCGAATTGCAATTCCCTGTCTCTGTCACCCAGGGAAGCAGCCATCTTCCATCTGAAGATGAGAGCTGTGGAATCTGCTCTGGCAGTAACAAGAATCCTCCCATTCCCAACACTGTGCCTCTCTGAGAAACTTTCATTTGTAGTCACAAGGACACACACACACACACACACACACACACACACACACACACACACACACACACACTCCACACTTCCTCAATCCCACACGTCACAGAGCACTTCCTTCCATTGGACCTTGTCCCCTAAAAATAAGTTATTGAAGCCTCAAATGTATTCTTCACAAATAACAAGCTTACAATTTTCCCTAAACAAAGTGGAAGAAAACAAACAGAAAAGATGTCCAAGGTGAGCCAATGGGGGCGAAATCTGCGAGCAGCACAGGCAGTAAAATCCTTAAGCTAACAATCAAGCACAGAGAGGCAGGGAGTGAGTTGTCTCTGAGCCTGTGTGTGGTTGAATGGCAGAAGCTGTATCAGGACTGTGCTCCCCAGCAAGAGCTGGGGTACCCACATCTCCTAATGATTTCAAATCAAAACTCACTTTACTACTGTTTTGGGGTGCTGTCGAGTGGAGGGTATGACTGTCCCTATTTTATACAGAAGACTACAGAGACAGTGGACAACTTGTATATGTACACAGCTCAAAAGTGACAGAGCTTTTTCTGAACTTCATGACTGTCCAGACTTGGATTCTGAGCTTTCTGTCACTACATTATGGCATTTGGTTTCATCTGAGATGAGACATAAAGTTTTACTCTGAAGTGTGCAAAGTCAGCAGCAAGACAAAAGCCTATTCAACAACAGCGAAAAGGCTGCACAACAACAATCCTCTCAACATTCTCCACCTCCAGTGCCTTTCCACCTGCTCCCTGAGAATGTGACCCTTTCACGTCTCCAGAACGCTCCTTACATTCAGAGAAACACATGACCTGTGTCTTTAGTGTTCTTAGATGTATCACCTAAAGTTCCTGTGTCTCAGCTTCCCTGGTCAGAATAACAGCAGTGCTACGTCATAGAGTATGAGAACTAGGAACCAGAAACTTTATCTCAAGAGCTGATAATCAAAACGCAATACTTAGCCATCACTACTATCACTATTATTCATAATAATTGTATGATTGAAAAGTTGATTAACTTGTAGCTAATTATGAACCTAGAAGACAATCATCATATAGAAAGCAATACTACTACAGGGAGGACAACAATCTATGCCAGGCTACTCTTGAAGCAACAGGAAAATAAATGAAGATGACAAACACCTTCATAGTTTTTAACTCCTAAGATGTAATCCATGATCTTTTTTGTGGTGGTTAGGATTGACTTCTAGGGCCTTCTGCATGCTTGGAAAGCAATTCAGCACTGCACTACATCCCTAGCTCTTTGTCTTTTGAGTCTGGGTCTTGTTATGTAGTTCGGGCTATCCATAAACTTGCCAAGTAGCCCAGGCTGTCTTCAAACTTGTGACCTCTGTCTCCACTCTCTGCATGCTGGGATTGCAAGTGTGCACCACGATACCTAGCAGTAACTCTGTGTTTCTGGTGGATTAGAGGAAGGTGAGGGTTGGTATTCTGACAGAGTATCACTGGCTTGTTTGTTTCACAGTAAAGATGATGAATGAATACACAAAGATGACCGTAGAGGCCCAGCATCTGTTTATCTAAGCACACATGTCCTTTCTTTGCGATGCCCACTTTAGACATTATTGCCTGATAACTACAAGTGTGCTCTGGCAATGCTGTATCCAGGACGGTGTAGGGAAGGAGTTGAGTAGTTCCTACAGCTGCAGCAACCAGGAGTAGTCAGCTTGCTGCTCTATGAGTATTTGGGGGTGAAATATTACTTACAACTTAAATAATGGGAACCCGTGTTTTTCTTTTACTTATATATTAACGTAATTACCATTATTTCATAGTCATGTGTTTGCCTTGAAGAAGCCCCATATATGGTCTAATGAGTTTTAAACCACAGAAAAATAAGAGTTTGGTTCACTTCTCTCAACAGTAGCAGCTGACAAGTCAGAAGTCAGAAGACAGTAGGGCACACTGGATTATTATTCAAAAACTAATTACTGTTGACTCCTTTCTTCATGAGGGGGGGAGATTTCTGCACCCCCCCATGCATCATCTGTGTGACCAACATGGTGTTAGAGGCTTGAATGTGCCTATGACACTGGGTCTCCTGTCTTGGCTCTTGCCTTTCAAAGAAGTCAATCAAATGTTCTGTAGGAAAAGGGAAAAATTGTTTCCCTTTTACTATAGAAATGAGAAATGTCTATATCCATACTTAATTCTAGTCTCAGTGCTCATGATGAAAGATTAACTTTTTCTTAAATAGGACAGTAACCAACTCACACAAGTTAGGAAGTAGACAAGGATTTCAATACTGTGAAGGTTGGTTGGGGGATTATTGAAGACACTGAGAAGTCTATTTGGCAACCTGTTTTCTGTATTGGCTTTGGTGAGTAGGTGTGGATAACTACCATGCAGAAAGTGATACAATTCCAGGGACTAAGAGGAGTGAAACAAGTTTCTTTGGGTTTTAAAAAATAAGCTAGGGCTGGAGAGATGGCTCAGCAGTTAAGGCACTTGCCTATAAAACCTAATGACCCAAGTTTGATTCCCCAGTACCCATGTAAAGCCAGATGAACAAAGCGGTATATACATGTGCAGTTCGTTTGCTGTGGCTAGAGGCCCTGGCAAGTCTTATTTTCTCTCCTTCTTTCTCTGCCTCTGCATGCAAATAAATTAAAATTATTTTAAAGAATAAGTTTACATTTAGAAGAACTTAACTTCCCCATTACAACTTATGCATACTACATTTCTCTTCCACTTTATAGGGATTTTCCCAGTCTCCATCGAGAAGGCAGGTTCATTTCTACAACTGACACAGACATCATCAGCCTATTGGACAGGACTGAACGATTGCATTTTGAGTGATTAACAAGATATCTTACTGCCTTTCATTTCTTTTTACATTGTTGGTCATACCCATTACATAACTTTTCAAATCCATGGTCAGCAAGAGGCACAGAGGGAAAAAAAAAAATCCCTACTGCCGAGGAGTCACCGCCAGCTGTGTGACAATGATTTCCCTCTCACTCGGCTTGCTTCTGTAATGCTCATACCCCAGGGCTACAGGCATAAAGGGCCAATCCAGAAGATTCACACTTAAGAAGAAACCTCTGAAACAGGTCTCTGACTTTTTGTAGCTGGTAGGTCCTTTGGAAACCATAAAACGTCAATTTCCTTCCCTGCTCAAGTGTCTCTAGTGATTCCTCTCACACTTCAGATATAATCCCCACTTCTCTCCGAGGCAGTCTAAGGACCTGGCCCTCTAAATTGTCCCTTGCTGCTTTCCTGTCATCATACTTCTCCAGCCACACTTGTAACTTGTCACGTGTCTGCTATCTGTCCTCTCTTGGGTCTGTGAACTGCACAGAGAATGTGGTTTGTCTGTTTTCTTTGTGACAGTGTCTTTGCACCTGCAATTCTGCTTGGAACCAAGAGATATTCACTAATAGCAGAAGCTGTTGCTGCTGGAACAGAGGGAAAAGACGGGTAGCCTAGTGCTTCACTCTACTCTGTGGCCACTACGGCCTCCAGTATGAAAGCTCATAGAGCTCACAAATTTACTGATTAGCTGGCCTTTTCTAAACTATATGACAGAAGTGATATGTGTTTGTAAAAGGAGGGCTAGCAAAGCTGACAGATGGTGACTGACATTCAGAGAGAGCTCCAGATGTCCTAAATGTACGTCAGCAAACCTAGCAGGGCTTTCAAAAATGAAATCTGAAACAAGAACCAGATATTTACATAGTAATTCTTAGGTAAGTCATTTTTGTAACCATCACATAGTTGTACACTTAGGCCTAACCTATAACCATGGCAGCTGCTATCACTAAAAAATAAAAAATAAGCCACACTTGGTGACACAAGCCTTTAATTCCAGTACTTGGGAGGCAGAGGTAGGAGGATCACCGTGAGTTTGAGGCTACCCTGAGACTACATAGTGAATTCCAGGTCAGCCTGGGCTAGAGCGAGACACTACCTTGAACCCCCCCCCCAAAAAAAAAAATCCCGAGGCAAATCATAAAGGTCACATGAAACAGAAAACCTAGGAAGAGGACATATTTTTAATGATGAAATTATTATTTTATAGCTGTATACCCTAACAGCTAAAATGAATTTTTATATCAATGATGTTAGCTGGCTTAAATCTTAAGTAGGTCAAGTACAAATAAATAAGAAATAATGAAGAACATGCGAGAATAAATTATCTCACTTAACTTCCGTAGAAGTCTGTGGTGTGGATGGAGCCAATACAATCCTGTGTGAAGAGCAAGGGTGGGGTGGCTCATGGTCTGCACAGGGCACATCATAGCCCAAAGATGCCCTCTCCCTGTCCTCTTGCATGGCACATTCCAACTCATCAACAATTCTGTGGCTTCCACAGATTTTCCATCATGTTCTTAAAGACTTGGGGGAAATGCAAAGTGTGGAAGGGATCCAAGTAGCATTTCCTATCTCAGGTCTAAGGACCACACAACCGAGACTCAGCATCAATTGTGGGCATTTTGGGATTGACAACTTATTGGAAGGACAGGTTGGCAGGGCTTAGGAATATGCTCATAGCTAGCAGGTGGGTAAAGGTAGACATGGTTATGAGCAGAGAAGAGCCTGATGATGACTGTCCCTCAGAGTCCTAGCTGTGCAGGCAAGGAAGCTCTCTTAAAGAGAGTTGAGCGCAGCATGCTTAGGAGGGACGGGAGACCTGCTTTGAGTTGGGGATGCACCGTGTGTGTCACTAGGTGAGGCTTTGGGCAAGCCGCATGACCTTTCTGAGCCTCAATTTCCCCATTTGTTTGTCTGTAAGGTGGGATAACAATATGAAGATAATAAATAGGAGCAGGGCTAGGCATGCACTCGGGAGGTTAAGGTAGGAGGATCACCAGCCTGAGACTACATAGTGAATTACAGGTCAGCCTGGGCAACAGCGAGACTCTACCTCAATAATAATAATAATAATAATAATAATAATAATATGGTAGCAGATTCACCCTGAATATCAAATGAGATAATGTGTTTAAATGTTTTCTTAAGTAATGAAATACAGCATAAAAGGCAATGTGTGAGCACATGGCTTTATATTTCTGAAATAACGTACTTCCTCCATTTGGAATTAAAAGCCTGGCTGGACCTCTTTGGCTTGGAGTGCCCATCAGTGACCAGGAAAGGCTTAAGGAGAAAGTTTTCACTTCCTTACAAACTCTTAGCATAACCACTTGTAAACACTGACTTCAAGGTCAGCGTGTCTGCATGCTGCTTCAGGTATAAAATGTTAATGTTTGCCTTCTCACTCTGCTGGTACACTGTTCTGTATTTATTTCATTCAGTGTAATACAGCTCATCTTCATCAAAGGTTACCCAGTCAAATAGCCTCTTGCAAATAGCCTCTTGCAATGGATAATTAACTTTCTCTGAGAAATAATGTGATCACTTTAGAAATCCTGTTTTCTTACTTGATTCTGAAAAACAGAACTATTTTATTCTAAATTTCATTAATTTTCATTGCCTCTAGTCTGGCAGTATTTTTCCCCCTTGAACTTTACAGTGTCTTCCTGTTTGACCTCCTCAATAACAATTCATCATTAAATGACTGCTGAATGCTCCTTTTGTTGGTATATTTAAGAGATGAATGGATGTATCATGGAGTCTACATGTTATTTTGGTATGAAACCATTTTATGAAGTATTATTTGAGGTTTTGTGTATAGATTTTACCAAATACAGACATGAAATTCCCTATAATTTTTTAATATTTAAAAAAGACCAATTGCAAATAAAGTTTTTTTTTCAGAAAAAAGATTAACAAGAAATTATAAGTCATATAAATTCAGCTGTGGTAGTGAGGAGAAACAGAAAGCAACAGACTTCAAAGAAGAAGCAGACCCACTTTCCATTTATTTTAAGAGAAATTGAAATAGGAGTGAATGAAAAACGAGTTTCCCAAGCTAGACACGTCAGTATGTGTAACACGAACTACACAGGCCCATATATACGTGTGTGTGTGTGTGTGTTTGTGTGTGTGCGCGTGTGCACGCTGCAGTTATAGTGTGTCATTGTGGAGGCAGTTGAAGTGAATAAACCTCGTGTCGCTGTTGATGTGGAAGCAGAAGAGGACACACACAGACTAACATAAAGAATACAATTTTTCTTTCACTGTTCACTTCTTAAATATTCCTTCAATTTTGTTACACTTACCAAAATGTTTTGAGTTGTGATGGAAGAGTGTTTTGAAGTCAGGTCATTTTATTTATAGGACATTTCTTCATCTGTCCCTTTCATCTGTCTTGGCATGATCTCCTAACTTATCTCCCAGCTCGTGTCCTGGTCCCCAGTTCTCAGCACAAAGCCCATCTGACACATGTACAGTAAGCAGTGAAAGATTTATAGTACACAAGGTCCTCCATGACCTCCTCCAGCCCTGTGACCTTGTATTTCACTTCCAGTTGTCCTCTTGTTTCTACTTGGTAGTCTCTCTAATGAAGCGCTTCTCTCCAGTATCTTCACAGTCCTCTCATGTCCTTTAATCAGATGTCCCTTTGTCAGGGAGACTCTCTTGAAACTGTAAAGCAGCCACTTCCCTGGCACTTTCTGAACATGTCTCATACTCTGTGATCCTCCGTGGTACTCTTCATCATCTAATATACTTGTAATACACTGTGATCCTCCATGGTACTCCTCGCCATCTAAAATACTCATAACTCTGTGATCCTCCGTGGTACTCCTCACCATCTAATGTACTCATAATACTCTCTGATCCTCTGTGATACTCCTCACCATCTGATATATTAATACACTGTAATCATCCATGGTACTCCTCCCCATCTAAAAAACTGTACATTTCACTCACTGTATCTCCCCTGGTAGCAATCCTTCAGAGTCCTTAGACATGCAAGTAGTGCTTAGTAAATGTTATTTAAAATATCATTACCTTAGAATACGTTAAAACCAAGAAATGTAACTATCTAGATTTATGTTGATAGGGATTATGAAACATTGTAATGAACCATTTATAAACCAAAAATGGTTTCTCTTACATGGACACATAGGTAGAGAGTGTGTGTGTAACAGACACAGGAAGTCACCTCTTAAAATCATGCCTAAACTATGCTAAGAACACTATAGGATTTCTTTTTCTTCTGGCAAAATTTTGTCAGGCAAGCCAAGGAAAATATGAGAAGAGTTATGTTAAACCTTGTTTAGAACTTTTTAAGGATCCTGTGGATTTTTTTTTTATTTCCAGATAAGCAAAAGGTTTTCTTAAGTAAAGAGAAAATTTCTCTAAAATATAAAAACTCTCTTGGAAATTTTTGAGAAAATGGCACATAATTTAAAACTGAAGACATGAACAGTTCGCAGGAAAAGCAATGCATGTAATCCTGAAACACATGCACAGATGCTCAACCCTGTCCTTTGAAGGAGCACACAGACAGAAGTTAAAGTTACCTCCTTGACGTATTGGATTGGCTGCATTTGGCACCCACTACCTCCTCATGTGTTGCCAGTATCACACACAGGAGCACCCCTCTTTGAACAATTCTTAGATGGAAGCCCTATAAGTTAGAAAAGTTTATGCTTGTTGACTCATTATACCTATTTCTCCAAATTAATCCTTTAGGTATAACTTCATAGGTATCATTCACATGCATATGTATGTATACCAGGTTCCTAATTGTGCTAATTCTTACAATAGCAAAATGCAAGAGAAAACCCAAGTGCCTACATTTAGAGAACAGGCTAAATCTGTACAGTAGAAAACATACTTTTTTCTTCCTCTCTGATCTCTACAGCTCTTTTAGGGTAGAGAGAAGAAGCAGGAAGTGGGAGTGGGACCTATGGCTCTTAGACTGCTATTTTCCTCTTTGGGGAATGTGCCCTTTCTTCCCCTGGAGTATAAGGGCTGTGAGGCCAGATACTAGGATTCCCCTGGTGATCTGGCTAGGCATGGCAGAAGGTTGTGCTGGATTTGTCTTCCTTGGTCAGGCTTTGTTTTGCTTGGAATGTCAATACCCACACCTGACCCTATTCAAATGTCTTGCTCTTCTGCATCCTCTGTGCCAGGTGCAGTGCTAACACATGCTAGTTGTCTATGTATATGGTTTGTACATGTTCACCAGAACAGTCACATAAATAATGTCAGTTTGAAACATTCAATATGATTCAGAGAAACAACTGTTTTATGTATGATATGCATATATTTGCATGTCTATATATGTGAGGATGCATGGGTTTGTGGGGATGCATGTGGATGCACATGTGTGTGGAGACCACAGATCAAAGTCAATTGTCTTACTTGATTGCTTTCCACCTTACTTTTTGAAATAAGGTCTCTCAGTGAACTCAGGGCTCATTTATTTGGCCAGATGAGCTAGACAACAAGTCCCAGGGATCATCCTGTCTCCACCTTCCCCAGTCTGGGATTATAGGTGCACACTCATATATGCTTGGCATTTCACATGGGGGCTGGGGTTCCAAACTCAAACTTTTCCCACTGACTCTTCTCTCTAGCCCCATCTATTTCTTGAATGTCAACTATGTACTATACACAGTTCCTGCTCCCTGAAGTTTATAATCTGCTAGCGTAATCTGCACTACCTCATAGTCCTTTCTCAAATATATTAAATACATGCTTGTGGTTTTACTCGATCAAGATAAGTCCTATTCACACCAAAATAAACAAGTTTCTTCATGTTTTCTAGTGCAGTTAATTGGCAGGCCAAGTTACTGTCTTAATTGGTCCTTTCTATATCTAAGTTTATTAATTAAAAATCTTTCTAAGTCCTTTCATTTTTTTTGAATGATGGAGAGATTAATTCTGAGACCTAGTACATAAAAGGCAATCTACTTTACCACTGAGCTACACACAAGCCCCTTAAGAAATAAGTAGATGCTTCTTGTGTAGTATTTTAAAAAAATACATCTTAACTTATTAAGTCTCTAGAGGCATTCAGAACATAGAAGTCATTTACAATTTTCAGTAAAAGTACAAAGAGTCTTTGGGGCTTCTCATGAAGATAAAAGAATTTTCAGCATATTGCACACTTTCAGAATAAAAATATGAAGAATAAAAATAGCTTTCAAACTCATTCAATGAAATTGATAATTTATTCCTGATAGTCCCCAAGAGAGGAGAAAAGGAGAAAAAGAATATAGTTGTCTCCCCTAACAGAAAGTATTCATAGCTCTTTTCTCTGATAGGATAATAACTATTAGATCTGCCATAAAATTTCTTTCAGTAATTTCATGGTGGGTCTAGATTTTATAAACCGTGCTTTGTAATGAAAAACGAAAAAAGCAACCAACAAGAGAACCACTATACAATAATTCATTTTCCCAATTTTATTAAGTTTCCAGCTACATATTTTTCATTCCCTTTATAAAAATTAAGCACATCATGTTTGAGATTTTTCTTGTAATTATCAAAATGAAAGTTTCATGACTGCCACCTGCTGGTGAAGTGTAAAATGACAGCTGATTTTAAATTTCACATTTTCTCCCAGATTTCCAAATTTAGAGGCTGAAACATTTTATACTAAAAGATATTGGGTGTTGCACAATAGGACATGTGGAACATTTATAATGATTAAATTCAAATTATCTTCCCTTATATTACTACCGTGTGAAAAGAAACTACAATGTTTCTTTTTACAACTTAATACACTTCCTAGGTTTATTAAACCAAGTGACACCAGTAGTTGTAGTGATTTAAATCTTGCTTTTATAGGCAGAGACACAAGTAGAACTGATGATAAATTAATAGTTACTAGAAAATCACTAGACAAATCACACAAAGTTCACATGGTGAAGTTCTCAAGAGGGGTTATCATTCATCTATCTTCTGACAAATGGATTGTGCAAATAAAATGACAGCTCCATCAATACATAAAATACACCAAGGAAAAAGAGCAGAATGCTTCCAGGTCATATGCCACTCAAGGGTGAACATTTATTTATTCATTTCTTATGTGTATGCAGGAAGCACTGAGCATTTGCAATTAACAAAACATACCTGGCTTAAAGTGTGGCAACGAATGAACTCCAGGCCACGTGTCCTCATTGGGAGTTCCAAGAACCTAGTGAAGAAGAGGAAATTGTGAAATCAGATTTATTCTTTCCAAAGCCCTCAGAATTCTCAAGTGTGAAATAGTTATGAAACTCTGGATTTTTTCTCCTCATTATCCTGTGCCAGGTTTTTGTTTCAATAAAAACACTCAGCTGAAGCACCCAGGATGAACCCCTGTTCTAGCAAATGCAGAGGAACAACGGAATCTGCTGGGCTTTTGAGGCCCACACTAGCAAGCTGAATACAGTATGGCTGTGGCCCTCACGATTCTTTCATGAGCTCTTGTCCATCACCCCACAGTTTCCGTCATTTGTCACTCCTACGAATGTTGTCATTTTCTCTAGATCCTCCGGTGTCACAGTTCAGAGAAGCAAGAATCAGTTTAGGATGTCCCAACTCTCTCAATACACTTGTGTCATTACCATGGTTTATAATTTCTTCGTTCCAAGATGCTGTTCTTTCTTCACTTTTCCATTTTTCTAGTCTTAGTTTCATCTTCTTTCCCTATCTACACTTTATGGAAAGAGGAATACAAGAGGAATTCCAGCTTCATGCTTCACCTGAGGTTTCAGTGCCACCCACGATCTATTTATTACTCTTATTCAGTGTGCATGGGAAATCCGTGATGAAGAAAAGCAGAATTTAAGGGCTAGGACCTCACAGCAGAAGATAGACTCCTTGGGTGTGAATCCTTGCTCTCCTACTTTGTAGCAAAGAAAGAACTCAGTGACTTCATGGAGAACACTATATTATATGACATCCAACAAGTATTATGTAAGTATTGAAGGAGACTCAGGAGAAAGCTAGCTTCTTTTAAGCAGTTTTAGTTATCAACAGGAGCCCAAAGAAAGAACCAAAAGATGTCACCCCATCTTGGCAGGAATGGAATGAATGTCTGATCTAGTTTTATTCACAATAGGTACAGCGCCTCCTGCTGCCTCCAGTCAAACTGTGCTTAGCCTTTGGGTCACAGCCCCTGGAATCTGCATCAGGTCTTTCCTCTTACTTACCAGAGTCTGACAAAAGAATACATTTCAATACATTTCTTTACTTAATTCTTTAACTTTCTTCCCTGTGGAAGCTCAGGGCGTATGCTGTGCTGTGTGTGTTTCTTCTCAATCTCTCTAGTAGCTTCTAGATCCTGTCTTCTATATGCCTGTGACTCTGCTCCAGCCTTTTCCTAAACCCCAATTTCTTTTCCTTTGGTTTCTCTTTAAATAACTTCAATAATTCACAAGTTATCCTTCTTGGGTCTGTTTTTATCAACTCTATGCTAAAAATAGAAGGGCCAAAAATTGTGGTTCATAAGTTTGGGAGACCCCTCCTGAGCCCCCAAATCATACAGCAGTGTTAGACTGTTTAGGACACCCACAGAAAACTGTCTTGGGTGGGGAAGACAGTGGCCACGCGGGGGAAATGAAGATGACTTACTTTCTCCATAGCAGCTCCCTGCTCCAGGGAGTCAGTGGCAGAAGTGGCCATTGAAAAGACAGTGGACAAGAATGGACGGCAAATTCGAAAGGGCATGAGATGGAGGAAGCATGGTGAAAGAGGCGGAAGGGCAGTATTAGGAGAGCAAATGAGGCACACCCCTTCTAGCTGAGGATCAGCAGGCTCCATTAGGCAGCCATACTGAGCACTGATTACTGTTGCTGGGATTTAATCTGGGAGGATCAAGGGCTATAATGTCAAAGGGTCTCTCTCTCTCTCTCTCTCTCTCTCTCTCTCTCTCTCTCTCTCTCTCTCTCTCACACACACACACACACACACACACACACACACACACACACACACACACACTGAGTGAGAGCTTTACTCAAGCTTCCTGCTCTGGTGAAACACAAGTGCATCCATGTCCTCACGGAACACTATTAAATCAATGCATGAGATGATACAATTCTTCTTTGAAATCACAATGGTTACGTTTTTGAAGCACTAATTGATATTCACATAATAAGTAGATCTTCACAAACTGCTCACACAATTGATGGGCTGGGTGGGGAAGAGGAAGGAGTTGGGCAAGAGGCCCAGAAAAGTAAGACAGGCATCAGTGACATAAGCAATTCTTCTGTCTCTTTGGAAGACACTTTCCCTTTCTGTTAATAATTCCAAGCATTCTTTCAAGAAGGAGACAATCAAGTTTGCAGACAGCACACAGGGCCTGTCTGGGGATGCTCCTCTTTGTTCTCCTGCCAGCCGAATGCTGCAGGAAGGACAAAGCAGTTTAACAGTGCGAAACCTTAACAACTAAACGGAGTCACTTTTAACCAAAGTCGTGACTTGAACACAGCGTGCCTGCAGCATATGAAATAGAACGGCTGAAAGTTTATACACAAGGCTCTGCTCCAGGGGGCTGCTGCTGTGTCAGCCCTGTTCCCACCCTGTGCTAGAAAATTCATTTTTCCCAGTCCTCATCTTCATCCATGTTCAGTGTTCTCTTTCAAGGAGATTAGCAGATATTATGGCTGCCACATGAAAATTAACAGGAAAGTGAAAACACTTAAGACTGCCCCCCCTCCACGCCCCAGTGTGGAGATTGGAATCCCAGGCTACACTCTGGCCAACAGTACTGGAGCATTTGCACAGGAAATGCAAAGTGGGCAGAAAGTTCAAGAAGGAAGGAAAAGAAGAATTAAAATTTAATTTTGCTTCCAGTAAAAGTCTTTCTGGAAAGGGCAGCTTGGGTGACGTGAATGATCAGCAATGCTGGGTGTCAGTGTACTGGGGAAAGTGGGAGTGTATTGCCCCTGGGCCGGCTTTTCACTTGCATGAATTGAATGAATAATGGATTCCACCACCAAGACACTTTCAAGTCAGAAGGAAAAAAAAAAAAAAAAAAAACATTTTCTAAAAGCAGTCAGTCCTCTGCAAGTAAAATCTGAAAAATAAAATTAGGTCTGTGCCATCAACATTTAAAACGTGATCCCCACATCTGTAAGTAAGTGGGCTTCTGACACATGAGAAGTCTTTCCTGTATTCCTTTAAGCAGCTTTACTGTAAACCTACCCATCAATGCTCCTGCACTGCTCAATTCTCCCCAAAGATTATAAGAAAAGGACTCTGGCGCCCCATTTGAGCCGCTAGTGGCCTGGTGTGGGAGGCCTTCAGTACAAGGGTTCTCTTGGAGTGACAGAGGAAAGAGCCCAAAAGAGGTCATGCTTGGATCCCCTGAACAGGGAGAAAAGCTCCATGCAGGGGGCAGTATAGTGAAGCAGGGGACAATGCTGGGGTGCTGGCAAATGACTGCAATTAAAACAGAAATACTTTCATTTCTCCAAATTGTCGGGCTGCCCCTGACCCTGCCTCCTCTTCCCCAACACCCTCCCTTTGGTTTGGCTAAACTCCCCCCCAAGCCCCCCCCCCCCGCCCCCTGCTTCTGGCTTCAGCTTAGCTGGCATCTGCTCCTCGGAGTATCTGTACAACTTGGTCCAGGACTCATTGCTTCTTTGTGGTCCCAGAGTGTTCCATGCTGAGTTCTACTTATAGAATACCTGGTAGCTGATAGATGACTAGTCTCCCCCACTGGAATGCAGCCCCCAGAGTGAGGACTGTGATGTTCACCTTTAGCTCCTCAGTATATCTGGCACTAGACACACACTCAGTAAATCTTCAATGAGCAATTAACTGCCTGGCTGGCTGAATAAATGGATGATAAGTCTGGGTAAGAGTATGAAGTTCAATGTGACAGGAATGCAAGAGGCTGAGGCCAGCATTTATCTGTTTCAGGTTTTCAAGAACCTTGGGAGCAGGAAAACTCATCTAGAGAGTTGGCAGGACCCCTCAAGGCAAAGTTCAAATCCCATCTGTCTACCTTCTGAAAGGAACACAATACTTGTTAGCCAACTGATGGGGTGAAGCAATAAAGCGACAGAGAGATAAACCAGCTACTTTTCAAAAGGCAGAGGAAAACGCATAGACAGTCAATGATGGGAGAGGCCCTCACTTTTCAATGGATATGCTTGTGTGTTGTTTTAAAGCTTTATACCAACACGTTAATTCTTTGCACATTACTAATGTTTTCTCACCCACAAGCTAGACAGAGATAAATTATGTGCTGACAACATGGCCTCCTCTTTCCTACGTACAGAAGGAAAGAGTTAGTAAAGTAAGTAGAGGAGTGATGAGAACAGATCTGGAGAATGGAGTGGAGGTGGCAGACCAGGATCAGGGAGTTCAGCCAAGTGGCCACCAGAGGAGGCTGAGGAAGGAGCTCCTACTTGGTGCAAATGAAGTGCACACGGAAAGTACCTGGGAGCAGTTACAGCACTGAATATATATGTGTATATGCAATGCATGTACAAACTACCTTATATAAAGCCAAAGTTACAAAAGACAGAAAACTACTTTGTTGTATTAGAAACAAGCTTGAGGAGCATTCCTGCTGAGGACAAGATTGTTTTTTTTTTTAATCACTGGTCAGTTGTGTGCCTAGGAAAGGCATTTATATTATTCAGTCTATGTTCATAATTAGTGTACATTAAAACTGAGCAAAATGTTTTAGGCTTCTAAGTAAAACCATATTTATACATAAATTGTGCTTATTTTACTATTTACATTTTATTTGTTTGCAGGTAAAAACAAGATGTTAAATAATTGTAGGCTTGGGTAAATACAACAAGGTATTTCACTAGCAGAAGTGTCTGGGGAGGGGTGTTTAGTCCTTCACCGAGCAGGATGGACCCACCAAGTGCTGTAAGTCTAATATCATAGCTCCACCCACAAGTGAGCGGCACCTTTAATCAGTATGAAAACCAAGAATCATCTCAGTTTTCCAAAATGCTCCTTTATCCCAGATTCTGTTTCCACTGAGAATTGTCATTTAAGACATGTCTCTGGCCAGGCTCCAGCTCAGAACCATTGAGTCTATGTTCTTAAGGCTCCGTGGTGGGGTGATAGATGGTCTGTAGCAGCTTTTCCAGGATGGGGGATATGCACCCCACCTTAGGTCACAGATGGAGCTTGGCGGGATATTTACTGCCCTAATGAGAAAGTTCTTCCTTGTGACTCTCTTTTAGTTCTTTTGAGGATATTAAGAAGAAAAATCATAGCTTGGTACTCATCTTCACACCCTGCCAAGTGCTTGACTTGAATCCCTCCAAAAGGGAAGCAGGCCTTGGCTCCAGGCTCCCAGGAGGGTAAGACTGAATCAATGATACTACTTACTGAGTTTCATTGATTGAATTTTTACTTTACTTTCTATTATGACAATTCATAAGGTTTTTTTTTTCTGCTTTCTGCAGTGAGAGGGACAAACAATGAAAACTAATTGAAATCAGTGGATTTTATATGAGGCTATAAAAGTATGCCACAATAATACAGCGGAAATCTCAGGTGTGTGATAAGAAAAACTGGCTCTCCTGCAGTATGAGAGAGGTGAGGCGGGGCAACACTGAGCACTACCAGGTGCACCAAGCAGTTCTTCCACACTGGTTTGTTTTCATACTGGAAGACCAGGAAGGGCATAATTGGATCCACCCTCTAGGTTAACAGTGAGGCATGGGAGGCTCGGGATTCCCGGGACTGCCTTGGAGCAGAGCAAAAGCACACAGTCAAGATGGGATTTCCTAAAACACTCTCTCCATCACATCTTTGCCATATTATTCTATGCATGTCTCCACACTACTGCACTAAGGTTATTCTCACTAGCTTCTGACTTAACTCCCCACGTGTGAATCCATCTATTTACCCCTCTCTTGGCACATCCAGGCTATAACAGGTACCGTTACCTCCAAAGTCCAACCATCAACTTCTGTCATTCTTGTTCTCTTTCAAGAAATGTCAACTCATATGCCTAAGCGGTCTTTCTAAAACCAAACTTGATCCAGGGTCACTCTTAGGAAAATCCTTTGATAGTTCAAAGGCTCCTCATGTCCCCTTTGGACATCTTCAACCTCTTCCCTTATTTGGAATTACTGGAACCTTCCTTTTCCCTCTGTTTTCTGCTCACACTGACCGTTCAGTGATCGTAGTGTAGGACATACTCCCTTGAAGTGTGGGACATGCTCACCACACGCAGTTCTGAACATCTGTGCCCTCTCCATGCAATTAGCTGCTAATTAATTTTTCAGCTTTGTGTTGAAACCTCTTTCTCAGGTCCAGCCCCCTGTGACCTGTGTATTAGGACAATATCCTCATAATATGCAGTTATATCACCAGGACTGT